>PVKA01047504.1:0-14295 GCA_004027165.1 Ctenomys sociabilis | reverse complement strand
TTTTTTTTTTTTTTTTTTTTTTTTTTTTTTTTTTTTGTCTTTTTGAGACAGGGTCTCACTATGCAGTTCAGGCTGGCCTTAAGCTCACTTTGTAGCTCTGTTTGTTCAGAGAGTTATTTAATTTTATTATGTTTTATGGAGTTCTTGTCATTTCCTTTGCCATTGAATTTAATTTTATTGCACTATGGTGTGACAATGTATATGGAAAAATTTCATTTACTTTGAATTTACTTAAGTATTTTCTATGTGTGTGGTCCATTTAAAAAAAAGTCCTTTGTGCATGTGTGAAGAATGTGTATTCTGTTGGTTTAGGTTGGAACACTGTTTTTCATACTTGTCATTATGTTTTTAGTTATTTGAGAATTTTTTTTCTGGTGGTATCAGGGACCAAACTCTGAACCTTGCACATGCCAGGCAAGCACATAGTCCACTGAGATATCTCCCTGAAAAATTATTTGTAATTTGATTTTTGTAGAACCTTTTTTATTTGCTTTGTTGTTAGCAATTCAAGCAATCCAAGACTGTAGCTTTTGGATTGGCCCACTTTTTTCACTTATGAATTTGACTCTATTGAATTGAGTGTCTAGGGTTGTATCTTGTTTATGTTTCTATCTACTTCTATGTGTTGTCTTTCAGGTGTAGATGGCTGTTTATTTTTTACTCTCGTGCAACATTCTACCTCTGCAATTCATTTTGGATATTAAGTTGCTAAATACTTTTCCCATCCTCTGGTACTTTGGCCCTGACCTGCAATATTTTCTATGACATTAGGCAATTTCAGTCTTGGTATAGCCAGAAGAATACCAGGTTAGAATAGTTAGGTTCTTTGGCTGAAGTAATATAAGCAGAAATGTCAACATATTCAAGCACACTCTAGAAAATGACAAACTGTGGTAAATATCAGTTTGCCACCTTTAACCATACAATATCTATCTATGGATATGTAAGTAAAACTAAAATTATCCAGAAACCGATATGCAGTAAACAAGGCATCAATATGCTAATTTTAGCTTTAGGAAAGTCCAGCTATAATTGGTTAAGGGAAATAAAAGCAAAATAAAAGAAGATGAGATTAGAAACAATGCTAGATGAGAACAGAGGATCATACAATCTTTGCAAAAATAGTACAAAATATGAGAGAGAGAAGAAAGAAATAGCAGAAATAACAGAACCAGAAATAACCACAAAAACTATAAAGCACATTTATGTTCATTGCAAAATGAAAGCAAACAATGAGAGAGACAGAAAGAGAGAGAGGGAGAGAGACAGAGACAGAGAGGTGACAGGTCTACTTCAAAGATTGACTCTGTTGTCACTGGTAGGCAATGTGTGGAGACAGCATCCAGATCCATAATGAATTGTCCCAGAAAAGCAGTGGAATTTTAAGTTTGAGTACTAGACAGCCTCAGTGAGCCTGTGCCTTCTTTTTCTCTGACTTTGATGCTGCTTTTTCACTGTGAGGCTAGAAACAGACAAGGCTTATTTTTCATAAACACAATCATTGTCAAATAATAGCTCTATAAATCCACGCACAAGTGGCAACCTTATTTTCAAAGTGCTCAAGTATCTAGAAGGTGAGATTGTATTTTTATGTAGACAAGTTTATTTTGTTTCTCTATCAGTATGAACTCTGTCTAGAAACATTCTGGAACAACTTGGTCTCAGAATGAAGCAGTTTTGAATACTGATACTTTTCAAAGAAGCCTGAAAGTGTTTTAAACTCAGGACAAACTTAATGTAGTGTGACATATTGTATTTTCTAAATTAGGTACATTATGAAATTTTTCAGGTCATTGATGAAAACCTGTAATTTCTTCTTTCTTTTCCATTCCAGAGACGTGTCACATTTCACCTGCCAGAAGGTTCTCAGGAAAGCAGCAGTGATGGTGGAATGGGAGAGCATAATACAAGCTGTATATCTCATACTCTATCACTTGGGTATTCTCAGGGGATATACTTTGATCACATTGCATCTAACAACCGCACTGAAGGGGATGGAAATTCTGATCCTGAATCTTGTAAGTGATACTTCAGTAGGTACTCAGTATAGATGGTTTTAGTATATGTTCAATTCAAAGTAGCATAAGCATAATAATATGGAACAATTTAGCCTTGCTATGAATAACATCACTTTCACATATAGCAAACATGCAAAATTGTGTGGGTGGCATGTTACAACAATATTTGAAATGTAACTCAGACACCTTAGAAAAAGGAATCAAGTACATTTAGGTGGTGCTTGAAAAATTGGATTTATATATACCAAGGATTAAATCTACACCCATATTTCTCACTATGCACTAAATGAAGCTAGAAATGAATCAAATAATTGATAATTAAAACAAAAACTTTAAATCTATTGAAAGAAAGAATAGGTAAAATTGTTATAGACATAGGTGTTGGTAGACTTCATGACCAAATACAAATTACACAGTAAATGTTACAAAGATTCAACATATCATAATTCTTCTTAATAAAATGTGCTTGTACAACAATGAAACCACAAAAAGAGTGAAGAGACAATGAATAGTGTGGGATTTCTTTTTCTAGCTGTTCTTAGACAAAACACTAATATCTAGACAATATGAAAAAGTCAAAAGTGAGATCCTCCCAAAGTTAAAGTTCCCATAGAAAACATGCACCTGAGATGCATAGATCATTCATACAGTAAAAAAATATAAATAGCTGATAAGTATTTGAAAATTGTTCAACATCAATAGCTACTGGAGAGATGTAAATCCTATTCGAGAAATAAATGACTATCATCAAATTAATAATGAATGCTGAAAGGGTGATGGAGAAAAATGAACACTTATCCTCTGTCCTTAAGAGTGTTACATGGTGCAATCACTGTGGAAATCAGTGGGAGGATTCCTCAGAAAGCTAAAATTGGATTTTCCATTTTACCTGGTTATTCCCCCTCTTGGTATCTTCTCAAAAGAATTAAAAACTTCAGGGGCTGGGGAGATGGCTTAGTGGAATTAGTGCTTCCCTGGCAAGCATAAGGGCCTGAGTTCAATCTCTGGTTCTGCAAAAACTTAAAAACATCATACTACACCAACATACACATTCATGTTAATGTCACCATAACTTGGAATAGCTAAATTATTCAAGCAGCATAAATGCCCTTCAACAATAGAATGGACAAAGAAGATGTGTTTTTCTTAAATACAACGTACTCTGAAATAAAAGATAAAAGTGAGACTTTTAGGCAAATATCTAATCCTTGAAACTATACTTAAGTAAAATAAATCTAGCACATTTTTATATATCATATTGTTTCTGTAATGTAAGAAGCTTAAAGAGCAAATATAGACCAGATTGTATAGTAGGTACTACAAAATGGGAAGAACATGTTCCAGTGAAAACACGAGCAAGAAACTGAGGAGTGGGAAATGAATGATGGCAAAAGAAAAGTAGACTATAGGGGAAAAATGGAAACAAGGCTTTTGTAAATGAAGATGGGAAGAGAGTTTGAAGGAGGGTGGAGAGTTTTTGGGAATAAGAATAATCAAGAAAATTATCTATAGGTACAAATACACAATGAAGAATGTAATCATTGTGTACATCTAAAACTTATCAAAGAAAATTTAAAAATATACCAGTTAAGTTAAAAATTTTAATGTGTGTATTCAAACTGTAAAAAAATTTTATGAAATATTTATTATTTTTCTGATAAATAAGATTCTTGTGGCTGTGGAGATAGTTTCATGGTCTAAGTGCTTGCCTGGCAAGTGCAAGGATGTGAGTTTCGTCTTTTGTACTTAATGGCATGCTGGCCCTATGCTTTGCTGACCACTGAAAACAGATGTGGTGGTATACACCTGTAATCCAAGTGCAGGGGAGGCTAAGAGTGGATTACTACAGGCCCAAGCTGCTTAGAAAATTACCAAATAATTAGACAAACAAATAAATAAATCATTTTATTTTTAATTAATTTTATTGAGAAAGAAATGGCAATGAAACAGTTTCAATACAAGTTAGCACAGTTACAATAATTATTGCATTGCATAGATTTTTGTCTTTGTAGCAGTTATTCAAAGTACAAGATGCAAACATGACATCTTGTCTAAAAACTATCAGTACAAATCTTTCTTCTCATTGAATTAAGATAAAGTAGCTGTATATCTATCCTATTTTGTATATGCATATATACTTATTTTTTCAATATAAAATGGTAATTCATTTGTATTCCCCCTTTTTGTTAGTTTTGTCAGAGATGCATGTTACGTTGCATTTCAAATATTGTAGGTACATGAATTCAGCAAAATAATCCAATATGGTCCAGTAGTCCATACCAGTAGTGGTAATTTCAGAGGTTGTTGACTTGAGCTATTTACAGCTCATCATATTAATATGGCTTTACTTTTCTTTTTTTGAGTTTTACAATAATCTTTATTGTTTAAAGTTAATATGTGAAAAAAGAAAAAAAAATAAAGTCAATGTGTGTATCACAAGAAACAAAAGCACAAGAAACAAGGATCGAAGTCATTCGCAGTCATAAGCAGCTTAGCTGGATGTGTTCTTCTAGGTCTTGTTGTGTACATACATGACATGTCATTTTGTGTGACCGAATTTGTACACTGTGCATCATGCTTTTCCACACATCATAAATATTCATCAACTGAAAATCCCAAAGAAATAAGAGTATTTTTTTTTATAACCAAGAACACACTACACCAACTCAATTTGTTAAAAAAAAAAATTAATCCTGCCTTTCTTGGGAACAAAAATTTCACTGGATAAAAATGGCAACAGGTCTCTAGATATAAGTATTGGCAAAGTCACAATTGGCAAAGTCACAATTACAATATTGCATTTCCTTAGTGCTCAACTTAAAATAGACATAAAGCTAGAGTATACCGAGCACACCAAACCCTATATCTGAGTTATCCAATCTCTACAATTAAGATATTAATTAGCAAGAAGGCATGTTCCCACTGAATTAGTAACATATTTCTACAGTATAGCTAGAAGACACAGATTACTATCACCAAAATGTAAATCTGATGACTCTGTGCACACCTCCCCTTTTATGCTTATTTCTGTCCTCTGCTGCCAGCCGAATAACAAGTCCGGACACATACTGCCCAGAGATATTATAATAATCCCAAGCCCAAGATGCATCTTTTCTATTAACTATAACAAAAAGATACTTAAATGTTGTCTGACTTCCTACCTCTAATTTTTATCATATATTTTCACCTTAGCACATCTATAAAGCTTAGATGCTATGCAATAGATTATGACCTTTGTGCACAGTAATCCCAAGTAC
The DNA here is from genome assembly GCA_004027165.1 of Ctenomys sociabilis. Lineage (NCBI taxonomy): Eukaryota > Metazoa > Chordata > Mammalia > Rodentia > Ctenomyidae > Ctenomys > Ctenomys sociabilis. Next base: position 9,020 of record PVKA01047504.1, on the reverse strand, counting down.
TTTACTGAAAATGTACATACAAGATGGGGGATATAGCTCAGTGGCACAGTGCCTGCTGGCAAGCATGGGGTTGAGTTCAATTCCCAGTACCAAAAATTTAAAAAATTACATATAGGCCTACAGTTATAATCTAAAATTATCTTGCACATATGGAGATGCTAGCAAACAGCACTTGCCACCCTCACTTACCCTTTTCCTTCTTCAGTGACTAAATTCAGGTCCACATCTGGCTCCAAGAGGTGGCTGTAACAGAGGTTATTTCCAGAAAACAATTCTTCCTAAAAACTAACAAGACATTTATTTATTTTTGAGACAGGGTTCATTGAGCAGTTCACTCTGGCCTTGAACTCACTTTGTAGCCCAGGCTAGCCTCCAACTCAGATATTCTCTTTCTCTTTTTAATCTTTTATTTATTCACTTGGTACAGTATCTCACTATACAGCTCAGATTCCTAGTGATCTCCTTGTCTCAACCTCCCCAGTGCTGGCATTACAAGTGTGCGTCATCATGCCTAGTTTTCACTGAGTCTACTGCCTCAGCATCAGGAGTTTTGGGATTACAGGCAGGTATTACCGCACTAAGCTAAGACATTTATGTAGAGATTATTTTGCTACTTTAAACATCATTTAAACAGAAAGACTATCCTTTAATAACAAGCAGTAGTAACTAAAATGTACATATTGAAAGAACAATGGCAAGATAATCTGGACTCAACTTCCCCTCTGTAAATTCATCACATGAATAGCCAGCACATGCTCCAAGACATCATTGGACGATTCCATTCCCAAAATACAACCATTCTTTAAAGTAACAAAAAATACACTTAAAGCAATTATGTTAGCCCTTGATGTCTACATGTGTAAACGTATAAAACATCTAGAAAGTCTAGATGTTTCCAATAACAACTTAAATGTCCAATATGTATGTATAGTGGCATTGAGTACACTGCACAAATATACTTAACAAAGGCTATAAAGTGTTCTAAATAGGAACACTGTGATCTAGAGCCCTTTCCCCTTTCCATTTTTTTTAACCTAGGGGACAGATGTATGCATATGTAAATACTTAGAGGGGACTTTTAACAATTTCATATCCTAAATGGTTTTAAGAACATTCTTTCTAATGAATCTTATCATAAAATGTTCCCAATATGTTAGTTTACTAATTCTACTTCTATTATACACTGGCAACCTCTCTAACGTCTAGAAAGACCAGATGTAAATTAGGGCTCCTTTGTCTTTTATATATAACTATATACACAGGAAAGAAATCAGACCTAAGGAACGCTGGCCAATCTCATTTTACCTAAACAACACTGACTTAGAGCCCTCTGTACTCTCTTTCCTCCTCCCTCTGTGAACTAGCACAAATGTCTACTACTCAGATCAGTGGTTTGATCATTCCATCTCCAAAAGACAGTATTTCATTAATTTTAACAGTGATATAAAAAATGTATTGTTTACTACCTCTACTTTTAACATACTTTGTGCACTTATAAACATCTAGAAAGACTAGGTGCTTCAAAAATGGTCTCAATTTGTCCACTATATGCACAGTAGTGTTGAATAAGCTACACACATGTAACATTGGTTATATCTGAAAGTATCTTCTCAGTAGGAGCATTCTGGCCTAGAATCCTTATTTCTTCCTATTTCTTCTTGTCACATGTGATATAGGTACATGTGTCACTCAAGTGTGATTTTACATCTTCAAAATCCTTTTCAGAAGACAGCCTTTCTATGAATTTTAACACAAAGTATACAAAATGTGTTAGTTTACTAACTGTACTTCTGTCATACATTGGCAACCTCTTTAATATCTAGAGAGTAGATATTACAAAATTAGAACTCATGTCCAGTATATATAGCTTTATATACAGTAAAGTTAAATGAAATTCATGTAACATAAAAGCAATGGATAAGCTGAAATTTTCTACCATACACTTAACACCTTCCACAATTTCTCCTCATCGCCTCCCTCAAGCCAGTGAGCAAGTACTGTTCAGAAGTGGTTTAAAAATTCTACTTGCAGACACAGTATTTCCTATCAGTTTATAAAACCTACTTAAAAAGTGTTACTCTATTACTTCTACTTTTAAATATATCAAGCACTTCTACATATCTAGAACTAGATTTTTCATATAAGAACTTATCTGCTGTCATACAGCACTGATAAAATTGCACATACATAGAACACTCGTTGTAATCCGAGGTATCTTCTAAGTATGACTACTTTGGCCCCATTTCCTTCTCTCTGCTTTAACCCAGTGGACAAGTACAGGCATATATAATGTCAGAGATGGTTGAATACAAAGCTCATTTACAGTGGACAGACTGTCCTATGTATTTTAATACAAAGTGTACAAAATGTGCTAACTTTACTACTTTATCATACATTGGCAAACACTACATTCTGGGACTAAGTGTTGTGAAATTTGGATTTGTCTGATATATACACTATGTCCACAGCAAAACAAAACCCACAAAATACTAAAAAAGATGTCTCAAAATGTCCAAGTAAAAACACACTATCTTGATGCCTTTTGCCACTGCTTCCCTCCCACCTTCTCCAAGCCACTGAACAAGTACAGAGATTACCATACTGTTCAAGATGTGGTTTAACCATTCCATTCCCAAAAGACAGTAGTTCATATGAACTTTAGCAAAAATATATTTACAAAGTAATATTTTACTATCTCTACATTTAGCATATGTTGGGCACTTCTAAACATCCAGGGTAAGTCTAGATGTTTAAAGTAAGGACTCAATTTGTCCATCATATACACAACAGTCTTGGTTAAACTTGTATTCATGTAACAATATTTGAGAGTGTCTTGAAAATATGAATCTCGAACCCTTCCTTTCTCCACTAACTCAGTGGGCTAACATGCTCACACTTTCCAAAGACAATCTCCTGGGAATTTTATTACAAAACTTGTCAGTTTATTAACTACTTTTATTGAAACTGGCAACCTCCTTAGCATCTAAAAAGACTAGATGTTGTGAAAGGTCCCATTTGGCCTTTACATACCCTCCCTACATAGCAAAGTAAACAGAGGACAGTGGTAACTCGTGTTGCTATAAGTGCCCTCAGCACTCTCCATTGCCTTCTCTTCCAAGAACCAGTGTGTGAACAAAGTGTACTACTCAAGAGGGCTTTGCCTCGCCGCTCACCATAACACTTAATGTGAGCGCTAACGAGAAATTTACAAAATGCATCATTTCACTACTTCTACTTTTTTAACATGTTATCAGGCACTTTAGAATATCTCAAACGACCAGATATTTTCATAAAGTACTCAGCATTGCTCTCTCTCTCTGAATATATATATACTCTTGAGAAATAGAATAGCAGCAATTTCTATGTCATTAGAAGCAGTAACATTTAGAAGACCAGAATGACAGGCATTACAAGCAGTTGCTTAGTTCACAGGTATCAGCATAGATAGAAGTCAGGCTGAGAATCACCAAATAACTGTGTATGGTTTTGCCCTTGCTTTCTAGCTTTTCTCCTTGCCCTCTCTTATTGTTTAATTCTTAAGTTTTCACTTAATTGTGTTATACCTTTCAATTTGTATTTCTTCTTTTGAGTTCTTGCACTAGGGAGACTATAGGATATTTACATATGTCAGTCCGGTTTTTTACACTTATAAGTATATCTGCAAGTGGTATTCACTTATATATGAGTTTACTATTCTTTATAGCTGAGCAATACTCTATTGTATAAAAACATCACATCTTTTTCATCCATTGCTCAGGTGATAGGCATTTTGGTTACTTACAAGATTTGGCTATCACAAATGCTGCTGCTATAAGGAGGTGTACGTATATCACTATGATATGATGTTTTCAGTTATTTGGGAAAATTCCCAGTAGGTGGATAAATAAATAAATCTTTTCAAAAAATTAGGGTTCCTTTTATGTTTGTGTGTGTGTGTGTGTGTAGTTCATTTTTTCAGTAAGTTAATATGTAGATATATATCTAACTTGTATGCAAGTTGCTATGTATAAATTTTTATGCAATAGGTTTATCTGTTGTCTTCTTTTTGAATAAATGGATGATACCACCTCCAATGTCATTAATTGTTCTAAGTAATTGAATAATATACAAATGTCACATACTTCTCTCATCATATACCTTTAAATGTTATCCAGATATACAACTCTAGACCACTGTAAAAAGAGCTATGCTTGCAAATACCCAAATATTGACTTCTTATAAAAGATCCTGAGGTTGATATTTAAAGAAATTTGATCAGGTTTGTTATCTTGAATATTTAGCATCTTTCATTGCTCTTTTAGAATTTTGAGACAAAAAATCATACAGGAGTTCATTTTCAAAGAATATTCTAAAACAGTAAATATGGAGAATATTTATCTTAGTGAGTGCTTTAAGGTGCTTCAGTGCAAAATTATTTCAACTGAGCTTTTAAAACCCTCTTAATTGAATCTAATCATTTCACACATGAATTGACTGTAACATTTATTGTCTAATACTTGAGCCAAATAACCCAAAGATACATTGGTAAAATTTCATGAACTTGCAAAAATCATTTACTAATGCTTTTATCTATTTTATTACACTAGTTTTTCTTTCATAATAATTTTATTTTGAAAAATAAAAAAGAAAGAGGAAAATTCAGAAATAACAACAGAAACAGGGTAACATACAGCTATACATATCTTACAAATTTCCAAGCAAGAAATAGCTGATTAATAATGGTTGTTATATGATTTGTTTTTATTGTCAAACATGTTACTCAAATTAACATATATAGTTATGTAAGAATGGATGTATGGTTGAATGTTTTCTGTTGCTTTCAAAAAATCATGAATGTTCTTTAATCTCTTTTTTCTTTTATTATCGTTTTTTTTTTTAATATTTATTTTATGGCCATCAGATAGGTCAGTGGAACAAAGCACTTGTTTGGGCAGGCACAGGGACCAGGGCTTGAACCACAGTGTGTAAAGCCAGCCACACCCCCAGGGCATTCTGTGAAGCCTACTGACACTGGGTGTGATGGCACATACTTGTCATCCCAGAGGTTGGAAGGGTAAAAACGAGAGATTCACTACAAGTCTAATCTCTGTAGCAAGACCCTGTAGACCCTGTATTAAATCCATAATAAAAAATTATTTTCAAGATAATATAGTAATAATTGATATGACATTAAAAATGGTACACATTTAGAAGACCAAGATGACAAGTATTCAAGCATGGTTTTGTATGACACATTGTTGTCTTCAATGTAGTTGTTTAGTTACTAGGGATCAGCATACAGAGTTAGTTAACGTGAACATTTTATACATTAACACTATTTTCAAAAAACTGATGGAAATTCTTAGTACAATCACCTCAGCCATCCTGCGTATGTACTTGCCTGCTTTCCCTCCTCATATTTTTTACCATCTTTTCTCCTTTCTCTCTTCTTCATTGTATAATTCCTATATTCCATTTATTTCCATTTTACTGTATATATTATACGTTTCAGGTTTTATTTCTTCTTTCGGGTTCTTACACTAGGGAGACGATATGATCCTTACATATGTGGATCTGTTTTCTTGCACTCATGAATATGGCTTCTAGTTGCATTCACATACCTAGGAAGGCATGAGTTTCTCTTTCTTTATAGCTGAGTAATACTCTATTATATAAAAGCACCACATTTTTTCAACCATTCTTCAGGTGATGGGCATTTTGTTGCTTCCAATTTACACGGCTGTAAGCATGGATGCACTTATATCACTACAGTATAATGTTTTCTGTTGTTTTGAGAAAATACTCAGAAGGGAAATAGCTGCTTTGAAGAGATTTTGAGTTCCAGCTTTTCTAGGAGTCGCCAGACTAAATTTCGTAGTGGTTATACCAGTCTACAATTGCCATCAGCAGTGGAGAATGGTTCCTTTGTCCCTGAAGCCCCTCCAGCATTTGTTAGTAGTTGATTTCTTCATGATAGCTATTCTTTCTGGGGTGAGATGGTATGTCAATGCTGTTTAAATCCGCATTTCTCAAATGGGAAATGATGTTGAGCCTTTTTTCATTTATGTATTTGCCTCTTGTATTTCTTTTTAGTCTTTCTTTTTTTCCTTTTCTTTTTCTATCTTTCTTTCTTTCTTTTTTTTTTTTTCAGTACCAGGGATTGAACTCAGGACCCTGAACTTGCTAGGTGAGCACTTATTCTACTGAGCTATCTCCCTAGCCCACTGCCTTTTGTATTTCTTCCTCTGAGAAGGGTATATTCATTCCAGATGCCCATTTTTTAATTGGGGATTTAAATTTTGGGGCTCCAAATTTTTGATTCTTTGTATATTCTAGCAAAAAAAACCTTTGTCAGAGTGATTATTGGTTAAAGCATATCAAAATTTGTGAGTTATCTTTTTACTCTGTTAGTGACTTCTTTGACATGTAGAAACGTCTCAGTAAAAGGAGGTCCCAATTGTGCATTCTTTGGAGTATTTCTTACATAGCTTGGTTTTTGTTTCTGAAATATTTGCCTACCCATATATCTTCAAGATTTCCATATAATTTCTGTTGTAAGACATTTAATTTTCCTGCATTAATGTTTAAATCTTTAATCCATTTTAACTTTCATTCAGTTCATAGCAATAGAACAGGGCCTAATTTTAGTTTTCAGGATATAGAGAGCCAGTTATATAATCACCATTTGTTAAAGAGGCTATCATTTTTCCAGTGAACATATCTGGCTGCTATGTCAAAGATAGGATGGCTGAGTGACTTTGTAGTTGTACCTGCATCTTCTAATGTTTTCCTTGGATCTTCAGGTTGGTTTCTTTCACTTTTTATTATTTTTTTTGCCAGTACTATGCTTATTTTATCATAATAGCTTTGTCGTATAATTTCTAGTCAGGGATGTAATATCCCCTTCCTTGCCTTTGTTGCCCAGGATTTCCTTTGCTACTCTAGATATTTTCTGATTCCAAATAAATTTTAGGAATGCACTCTTTAAATCTGTGAGGTATGTTGCTAGTATTTTGATAGAGATTGCATTAAATGTGTATAGCAATTTTAGAAGTATGGCCATTTTCACAATGTTGTTTCTTCTGATCCAGGAGCAAGGAATATCTTTCCATTTTCTGAAATCATCGTCCATCTCTTTTTTCACAGTACTGTAATTTTCATTGTATAGATCTTTTATTTCCTTAGTTTGAAAGGAATTAATTACTAGGTATTCCATTGTTTCAAAAGGTATTGTATTCTAATTTGTCTATCAATGTGCCTGTTATCTGTAGAGGAATGCTATTTATTTTGGGGTATTGACTTTTCAAACTGCTATATTACTAAATTTGTTAAGTAATTCTGTGAGCTTCTTAGTTGGGTTTTTTGAGTCTTCCAAGTAGATTATCACGACATCTTCAGGTAATAATAGCTTAAATTCTGCTTTACCTATTCTTATTTCTCTTTTCTCTCTTGTGTAATGGCTCTAGCTAATGATTTCAAAACTATATTGAATAGGGTTGGTAATAGAGGACTGCCTTTTCTTGTACCTGACTTGAGAGTAAAAGATTTCAGGTTTTCTCCATTTAGATTTATGTTGGCTATTGGATTGTAATAGATGGTTTTCATCAGATTGAGGAAGAGGCCATCTATTCTAGTTTTCTGTAGGATTTTGATCATGAATGAATGTAGAGCATTGTCAAAGGCCTTTTCTGTAACAATTGAGATCAAATGGCTTTTGGTTTTCGCTTTATTGATATAGTGAAATACATTTATCAATTTGCATATGTTGACACATCCTTGTATCCCTATAATGAATTCTACCTGGTTATGTTATAGCATCATGATGATTTACTGTATTCCATTTGCTATGATTTTATTTAGGATTTTTACATCGACGTTTATGTGGGACATTGGACTATAGTACTGTGTCTTTGGTTGAATCTTTGTCTGGCTTAGGTATCAATGTCATTCTTGCCTCGACGCCTAATTCTGGGAGTCTTGCTTCTTTTTCATTTTCATTGGAGAGGTAAAGGCATACTGTCATGAAATCTTTACATTTCTTGTAGAATTCAGCTGTGAATCCACCAAGACATGGGCTTTTCTTTGTCAGTAAGTTTTTTATTACATTTTCAATTTCATTGGCTGATGCTGGGTTAATCACAGTTTTTATATCTTGTGTCAGTTTTCATAATTTTTACCTGTCTAAAAATCTGTCCATTTCTTTTGTGTCTTTGATTCTGTGAAAATAAAGATTTTCAAAGTAGCTATTGATGGTTGTCTGAATTTCCAGAGGATCTGTAGTAATTTTCCAATTTTAATTTCTTTTAGCTTGAATTTGAGTTTTTTTCTTACATCTTTTTCATGAGGTTAGGTATGAGTTTATCAATTTTATTAAGTCTTCAAACAACCAGCTTTTGGATACATTAATTCTTTGTATTATTTTCTTTCTTTCAGTTGGATTAATTTCTGCTGTAATCTTTTTGGTGTCATCCCAACTTTGGGCTTTTGTATTGGTTTGCTCTTCATTTTCTGGACACTTGAGGTGCCTCTTTAGGGTATTTACTCATTCCTATTTTGCTTTTCTGTTGTGGGAGTTCGCCACTATATGTTCCTCTTGTCAAATTGCATCCATTGTGTTCCTCAAATTATGGGAAGTTTGCTTGACTTTTCATTGAGCTGTAGATATTCTTTAATTTCACCTATAACCCATTGGTTTAATGTCCATGTATTTAGGTTGTCTTGTGGTCTCTTTTGTCATTTATTTCCAGTTTAATTGCATTGATTTTAGAAACTGCATGGAATTATTTCCGTTTTCTTGCATGTTACTTAAGCATAATCTATGAAACAATATGTGGTTTATTTTAGAATGTGTTGTATGTGCAGCTGAAAAGAATGCATATTAAGCTGGGCATGGTGGCGCATGTCTGTAATCCCAGCACTCGGGAGGCTGAGGCAGGAGGATTGTTGTGAGTTCGAGACCATCCTGAGCTACAAAGTGAGCTTAAGGCCAGCCTGAACTGCATAGTGAGACCCTGGCTCAAAAAAAAAAAAAAAAAAAAAAA
>PVKA01047503.1:0-14299 GCA_004027165.1 Ctenomys sociabilis | reverse complement strand
TTTGAAAACTAACTCATTACTATTTGTTTTTCTGTAAAATTATTTTTAAAATTACAGGAATTAAAAAATAGGTATTACATTAAATTTTATCATCTTAAAATTAGTTCTTCAGATTATCAGTTAAATCATGGAAATTTTATGAAAAATAATTAAAAATTATAAAGTAGAGAGAGAAATATTTAAACATTAACTGTTTTTTTTTTCATTATGCCTCCATTTGATTCTTAAGGAATTAAAAAATAAAACATTTGTATGTGTTGATAGAGCCGTCATACTAAGGGGACACAGCCTGGGAGGGATTTTAAGCAATAGGCATTACTTTTCTCACATGTCTGGAGGCTTGAATGATAGTTTCTGTTGTCGAGGTGTTCTGGACTCTTATGAGAGTACTGATGGAATCGTAACAGTGTAGGCCACTGTCTTTAATTTTAGTTTTTACATTTCTGTTTAATATTTTATTTGTTTCATACAGGGTCTCACTACACAGCTCAGACTCACAGTGATCCTCCCAATCCTGGGATTATAGGGATACTCCAGCATCCCTGACCAGGCATCAAATCCATTTCATGGCGCTTGTCAGGCAGATGCTTAGACTATCTTAGCTTAGAGTTATCTTCCCCGCCCAACCTATCCATAATGCTAAATGTTCATCTTGTTCCAAGCTACCACTTTGTTTTCTCTCACTTTCTTTGTCCTAAATTACTCATGTCAATACAGCATTCACGTTCGGCTACATTCTGCCACAGTAACAAAATTTTTACCTACTTATCTCTGTAAAATTTTCTGTCCAGTCTTATGGCATTCAGAGATTTCCGCCTCCTCATGATGATTATATTTTAATAAATTGTTAATTTATTTATTCACTTTTTGTTGAATATCACTATGCTAGTATCACTATGCTGTTTGGAATCATTGTGATCCTCCTGTCTCACACTTCCCAGATCAGAGATACAGGTATTCACTACAGCACCTCGTTGGTAGCCAGAATGGCTCACTTGGGCCTCCAGGGCTGCTGTAGCACGCAGTACAAGGCATTGGATCCAAGTCCTTGTGCATGCCAGGCAGTTTCTTAGAGCAGAGCTATATCTCCCTAGGGCAAGTTTTCTCCACAGCTCCAGTTCATGAGAGTAAAGGACGAGGACTCAACCCTTTTACCTTGGATATGGAGACATCTTTTGAAACGATGTGAGAAGTAACACTGTTAAAAATATCATACACTTGAAGAATCCTTCTGCAATCTGTGTTCCTCATTCTTTATGAATATTGAATCTCTTATGAGCCAATGGCATCAAGTTTTACAATAAAGTTCATTAGATCTTGTGGTCCTTATTAAAATATTTAGCATTGAGGTATAAATCGCTTCATAATTTTAGCCAGTTATGTGATGAATCGCTACCACACAATTAATTACTGTACTTTAAACAAAATTAATAATGGTTATATTTATTTAATTTTCTCTGTGCAGTCAAAAACTACAAAATGCAACAAAATTTTTAGTCTGTGCCACATACTACCCTCCATAATAAAAAGTTACATATAATTAATGAAAATCCAGAAATAAATCATTGGGGCCAGGGAGATAGCTCAGCAGTATAAGCGCTGCCCAGAAATAAATCATTACAACGCTTTTGAAATAACCTCTAAACCTCCTTTAAGGACATGGATAAAAGACTTTGAGATATCACAAAGTAGTGAACATTTTAGGTTTTTTTTTTTTTTAACGAAGTGAAGTTAATGGGAATATGACAGTGAAGGAGACTGTGGGAGAGCATGAGAAATTAAGAATTAATCTATCTCCACTCACAGCAGAAAGGAGAAATGCTCAGCATCTTCACTCTTCATATTCCCTCATAACCAAGAGGAGTATCTGCCATGTCCTCTGACATATTTTAAAAAGGAAGTATTTTGTCTTACCTTTCCTCGTAAAAGTGAAATTCTCCGAGGAATGCAAGCCAGTTACATGGGACATCTTGTTTCCTTTCATGAATTCAAAGGAGCTATATTTTATGACTGAATCTATTTCTTCTGGTTTTAACTTCTTTCCCAAGAATTGACACATCTTCTCTATAGTGCTTCTGATGTCCTAAAAGAAGAAAAATCTAAAGCAAAACCTGGGGAAGCAGGAAAAGGAGCAGAGGAGAAAGGAGCTGTGAAAGGTGGAGAAGACAAAAGATAAAGGTAAAATGTAACACAGGCAGAAAGTTTTGTGTGAGGTCAAGAGTAGAAAGACAGTGAGACACAGAATTAGGTGACCAGGTGTGTGTGCAGAATGAAATGATGACAAGGACTTCCAGTGTGATTTGTATACTCCATTGTGGGAAAATAGCACCTCATATCTATCTATTTCTCGGCTGATGAGCACGTCTCTTTTTTCCCCAAGATTTAGCTATGACACCTGTGCCACTCCCTACATCGGTGCACATATATCACTGCAGCATGGAGTTTTTAGTTCCTCTGGAAGACACCAACGGGGCAAATAACTAAGTTAAGCTGGACCTCCAGTTACGGATTTTTACATTAGCTCCACAGACATTTTCACAGGGTTTGTACCACTCTACACACCAACTGAAAGTGAGGAAGGTTTCATTTTTTGCATAGCAGGTCCAGCCTGTGACATTCTTGACTTCCTGAAAATAGCCGTTCTTTCTATGGTGAAATGCAATCCCAGTGTTCATTTAACATGCATTTCTACAATGCCTGATCATATTGAATGTCTTTTACATATTTAATTGTCATTTACATTTCTTCATCGGAGAAATGTATATTCAGGACAGGTGTAAACTGATTGGGTCTTTGAGTAATTGCTCAAATGATGTTTTAAATTTCTTTTATATATTTGAGATGCATAGGCATTATCTAAGGGAAAAGCAATTCAACTTTTCCCCAGTTCATTGGTTTTCATTTTACTCTGATAATGCTTCTTTTTTCTCTGGAGTAACTTTGAAGAAAGATAAGATCATAGTTGGTGATTCTCTGAAATATGAATCATGCACTTCGAATTTCTTTAAGAACTCTGTGTGCACCTACGTGTTTACTCTTCACTCTAGTAAATTTTGTGTTTGCATTTTAATATAAAAATTTTGATCCATTTTAGCTTCCTTTTATATGTTTATTTTTTATTATTAATTTTATTGAAAACCAAACACCACTGAGACAGTTTTGAACAGGTTAGTAGGACAGGTACAATAATTAACACATTGCATAGTGTTGTCTTTGTAGTAGTTGTTCATAGTAGAAGATGCAGACATGGTCTCCTGTCCTATCATTACCACTACAAATCTTTCTGCTCATTGAATTATGAGAAACTGGGTGTACATATATCCTAATTATATTGTATGTACAGATACAAAATTGTGCTTCATTTATGTCTAATTTTTGTTTAGTCTTGTTACACATAGGTATTTCATTGTTTTTCAAATATTGCAACTGTGTGAATTTAGCAAAGTAATCCAATATAGTCCAATAGTCCATAACAGTCGTGGTTATCCAAAGAACTGGAGATGTCAGAAGTTGTTGACATGAGTCTTTTACAGCTCAGAATATAAATATGGCTTTATTTTTTATACCTCTTTATATATTTTCTCCTGGATAGTTAAGACCAAGAAAGAGAAAGACGCATATAACAAGAAATGTAACTTCTGTATCTGATAAGGTCACTTCTGCATCTGATAAGGTCATTAACATGACCGTCAGGATTTTCCTTGAAACACTGTACAACAGTTTGTAGATCCTTTGTGAGTTTCATCCATGTGGATGACAATTCCTTGACCAATTTGCTCTTTGTGATAGCCTAAAAAATTGTTTTATCCCCTTTTCTTCTCCTAAGGCACACTCTGCATCATAGATCACATTCCACGGTTAACTCATGATGTTGGTCAGAAAGTTAGGGACAATCCTGATTTACAGGATTTACACTACACATTGCCTATCACCTGAGTATTCAAAGACCTTGAAAGGCTAGGGCCTAAATGCTGGCTGTCATTGCAAACCTCTTTCTTCAATTTTGAGTCTTGGCACTTAAGTTGTTATCCCTCCAGAAGAGAAGTTTAATGATATTATTTCTGCATAACATAAGCTTGAGCTTAATCTCAGTATGTGCCATAATAGTACATATCTGAGACATAAAATCGTTGATCCATTTTGAGCGTGGTTTTCTGCGTGGTGATAGGCCTGGTTGTATTTTAACTCTTCATTATTTGGAAGGCTAGATTTTCCACTAGTAATTTTTAAATTGCTTCTTTTTCTCCTCTGTACATTTTGGTCCTTCTGTCAAGGATAAGGTGTCTGAGTTTGTAGTTTTGTTTTCATTTTCTAATTTGTGCACTTCATAGTAAAATCTGTTATATTTCCCAATATCATGCCATTACCATTTGGATTTTATAACAGTAACATCTTTGTATAATTTCAAGCTACGGTTTCTAAAGCCTCCTGCCTTTCCTTCATTGCCCAGGACTGGTTTTACTATCCTAAGTCTCTTATTTTTCAAAATGAATTTTAAAAATGTTTTCTCAAGATCTTTTGGTTGTATTAATGGTACCTCATTGAGCATTGCATCAATTCTGTATTACAGTTTTGGTAGCACGGCCATTTTTTCAATATTGATTCTTCCCATTCAGAAGCAAGGGGTATCTCTCCATTTCCTGACATCCCATTCAATATCTTCATGGTATTACAATTTTCATGGCATAAATATTTTGGTTCCTTTGTTTGATTGATTCTTAAATATATCCCTTTTTGGAATGTTGTAATTATAGGCCTGCTTTCCCTAATTTCCTTGTGAATGCTTTTTGTAGTGTATGTGTACAAAAAGCTATCAGTTTTTCAATGTTGACTTTGCATCTTGTGACCCTACTTATTTTGGCAAATACATTGAAAACTCTCGGTGGAGTTTTTGTGCTCTTCTATGTAGAATATCATGAGTCCTGAGAATTTTACTTATACATTTGCAACCATTTTTCCTTTAATTTGTCTCCTTAATATAATTGCTTTGATTAATGTTTCCAGAACTGTATTTATTGCATAGGAATGGTGACCATGGACATCCTTGTCTTATTTCTGATTTTAAAGGAGGGCTTTCAGAATTTGTCCATTTATGAATATCACCCATGATTTATGACACATGGCTTATATCATTCAGAGGTAAACAGCACCTCTTCTTCTTTTCGGTAGGATATTTTTCAAAATAATGAGTGAGTGATTTCTTCTTTCTCAGAAGAATTTTATGCATTTATTGAAGTGATCATTCATCTCTTCTCTTTACCTTCAATATTATGGTATATGTTTTTATTGATTTGCATGTATTGAACCATATCTGCATTCCTGAGATGAATGCCAGTTGGCGATTTTGTATAATCTTCCTGATATCTTCATGCATTCAATTTACCAGCATCTCACTGAGATTTTTTAGGGTTAGGGTTAGGGTTAGGGTTAGGGTTAGAGTTAGGGTTAGTGTTAGGGTTAGGGTTAGGGCATATGCCATTCACTTTGCCTTATCTCACTCAATTGATTTTACTTGTTGTATGTTGTATTTTACTTTGTATTTCTGCTTTTCGCTTGTTATATTAGGGAGACTACAATATTTACACATGTGTGTCTGGTTTATTTCACTTATGAGTATATGTTCAAGTGACATCCACTTCAGTATAAATGCTTCAAACTTGTCATTCTTAATAGCAGAGTAATACTCCATTATATAGAAATACCACATCTTTTTCAACCATTCCTCATGTGATGGACATCTTGGTTGTTTCCAAGATTTTGCTATCACACATTGTGCTGCTATAAACATAGGTACACATATATCTCTATGATACAATGTATCCACAATTTCTTTGAATAACTCACTATAGTTGTAGAATGCTGGACTGTGTTGGATTGTGGTGTTGAGTTCAAGCACCTAAGGTAGTTGAATGTCAATGGAGTGCCCACTTTTGACAGGTGTAGACAAAGGAAGGGTTGTAGAAAGAAAAAATCATGATGATGTGTGTGTACAGACAGTACAGTTGGGATAGATAATGCTGTGCTTCTACATAATTCTATGAGGCAAGATCTGCACTAATGGTGGTTGGACAGGATATTATGTCAGCTTTTAGTGCTATGGTCATCCACTAGGTAAATAATTATTGAATTTTTGATATAATTCAGGTATAAAAAATAAGATAAGTAAGCAATTACACTCTAAATTCACTGATAAGAGATATCTGCTAAAATAATATCTGTAAATATAATATCATGCATGCACCTTGTACAATACGAAGACATTATGAAAACAGTTTGCAATGTATTAATTCATCGAATGTGTATGGTTAAGGTGTCTTGAAACTGTCTGATTGACATTTGTATTTTAATAAAATAAAAATAAATGAAAAAAAAAAGAATAGCTAACCTTGTTTTTTCTGTGTTCCTCTTACTTGGAGGTTTGTTTTCTGATCTTTGATGTAATATATGAGATTCCATTTAGTTAAATGTATTTCTTGAATTCATATTTGTTGGATCCTTCAGCTTGATTCATTCTTCTAGTCTGTTTTGCTTTGTGAATTGATACAATTTGCACAGACAGTTATAACTGATGTGTGTTTCCCTATTTTGCTCATTATATTTTATCTGTTGTTGGTCCTCTGTTTTCTTTCCAATTGAATTGCATTGCTGGCCTCATTGGTTCATTCCACTAGTGTTCTTCTAATTTTGGCCTCTCTTTTTACTATACAACACACTTCTGTTTACCTTTGAGATCTGAGTAAGTCATGATATTTTACATTTGTTGTATTTCTTAGAAGTGTTGGAAACGTTCACTAATTTTGAATGAATGGTTTTCAGATTACTTCAACCTGGTTAGGAGGCTTTCTTTTTTTAAAATAAAAACAACTTGAAACCTTTCATCCCATGATCATTTCTGAATGACTGACTCTGTTCAGATGTCTTATGATTCTAATTGCTTTCCTTTAGAGAGGATTTATTTCCTTACTCTAAGAGCTGATAATGTCTTCTTGTGCTGAATTTCTGGGTTCATTATCACACGCTTCCATATAGAATTAGTTCATGATTTAATATATATTTAATATATTAATATATGATATTAATATATAATATCATGATATTCGATATGCCTCACATAATTGTTTGTTCAATTCTTCATGTTTGGAAATATTTGTGCCATTACTTCTTTATAGATATTTTTAATAGGATTTGAGATAGCTGAGTATGTGTAACATAAATCAGCTTTATTTTCTTCCTTCATTCAAATTTCAGCTCTTGGACTGATGTTATATATCTTCACATTTTTTAAGATATTGCTGGTTTTTGATTGCTTACTACAATATTGTTTTCTACAACTGGCTGTCTATTGCTACCTTTCCATATATTGCATATATATTCACAGGAATTTTTAGTCTTCTGGATTATTATTGGTTCTGTTTCCTGGCTTACATATGTTTACTATAATGGGGATTCAGAGATTTTATATTTTTCCTGGGCTTTTCCATTTTTTAATCTGTTTGTAGCCTAAATTTCTTAGA
This sequence comes from Ctenomys sociabilis, assembly GCA_004027165.1. Lineage (NCBI taxonomy): Eukaryota > Metazoa > Chordata > Mammalia > Rodentia > Ctenomyidae > Ctenomys > Ctenomys sociabilis. Next base: position 6,785 of record PVKA01047503.1, on the reverse strand, counting down.
CAAAATTTTCATTTTGATTGTTTATTTTTCTCATGAGAATTTATTATTCTACAGCTATGACTTTTTTTTCACATCTGCTTCTTTCTTTAAGAAAGACCAAACATCTGACTTCCATTTCACTCTACTGCTTCTTCCTCTGGACGTGTCCTGATTATATTGTTTGTGTCTGGTTCAATTTTCTTTCTGGTTCTTGTTATTTTAATTGTTTGTTTGATGTATTATTGTTTTAGATATTCTACACTACGTATCTTTATCCCTAGTATCATCATTCTCTGAGGAATTTTCTATTCATCAAGGCAGTATTCTAGGTGTAGGTGGATCCTTGTCTTTGTGCCTCTGCTAGAAACCCAACTCCCCAATTTTGATTGATGAGACATTAACATTTATGGGACTCAGCACCACTTCATTCAGTTCTGCATATCATAATGCTTGTTACTCCAGAAAACCGCAATGTTGAGTTGACACATGAAGAAGAAAAGCTGACTACAGCGTGTCTGACAACCCAATTGTGATAGTACAATTAGTAATGACCATATCATCAAACTTAGCCCAGTAAATATTAATTTTAAAAACTTTATCCTGAAATGCAAGCTGTCCACTTACACAAAAAACGTAATGGATTCCGTGTACTTTCATGCAGGGACTTTTCTTCAGTTAACTGTTTTTATCATATTTAGGTTGTATTTTATAGAGGTAGCACGTAAAGCAGAGATGAATGATGAGAAACTCATTAGCAACGTGATTGTAAGTCTAAAGAGAAGCAACACATTTGTGTGGAGCTTTGAATAGTGCAGGATGAAAGAATAAAAGAAAGGAAAAGAAATTTTGAAGTAAAGCAATTCATACACAATGTTCATTCACTTGAAAGGATCATAAAATAGACATAGTGGAGGAGAAAAAGATGAGTAGAACAAAAGTTAAATGCACATAACAAATCCAAATGGTGAAAAGAAAAGCATAATAAAAGGTGCCAAGTATGGAAAGCAGAACAAAAAAATGCAACCAAAACTACACACACACACACACACACACACACACACACACAGAGAGAGAGAGAGAGAGAGAGAGAAAAACACACACACCAAGAAATCACCAAATAGGCCTCAATCCACTGTAATAGAAGAAAACCAATCAAAAGGTCAATTAAAATTTTAAATCTTAAAATAAATAAGATGCCAACAGTTCTGTGGTAGTGTTCCTATGTGATTCCAGCGATGTGTTGTGTAGTTCCACTGACTTTGCAGTAGAATTTGTGCTGCCTTAGGAGCTGATTTAGTTCTCTGTAAGTGTTAGGGGTGTTCCTCAACTTACGTTTTGAGCATCTACTTCTCTTTACTGTGTTTGTCTCTATGCGTTATTTTAGCTGCTGTCATAATCTGGAGTAGGAAAAACCAGAACTTGTCCCAGACCCATGGAAAGTCACTTCATGACCTTGCTCAGCATCTTCTAATACACAGCATGAGCACCTCTTTCCTGCTGTTGTTGGACAGGGTGAATGCTCTTGTCCTGCAGTAGGGCATCTGGATTTGCCTGTTTGGGCTGTTGTGTCAGGAATGTTCTGCTTGACCCAGAGGAGAGTTTTTCTGGTCTCTTATATTTGGGACTTGTATAGTTTTTGTCCAACAAATGAGCAGAACATGTGTTGTGACAACTTATATCTTCCAGCAGATTTCCTACTATCCTGCTTCCAGTTCGCATTAGTCTACTTTGACTGGATAGCACTTCCTTTGCTCATTCCACCCAGCATCCTTGACAGTGAAGTGACTCATGCATGTTCGTCCTCTGAGAGTCATTATTCCATTTGGGGTAAAATGCTGGCACCTACAGTCAACTTATATTCCCCTTGTTTGGAGGTAAAGCATAGCACCTTATTCTCCAACACCTTGTTTTGTGGGACATGTTTTGACACTGCCCTTGGCGTTGGCAATAGTCATGAACTGCTAGCTGAGGACCTCATTTGCATTATTTTAAAATTGACAGTTTTCCAGCCTTTCAAAATATACATATATGAGATATTCATGATATTCAGTATAACATATTAATACATATGCAGTATAAAATTATCAGGTTGGGTAATTGGCATATCTATCTTTTTTCAAAATGTATTTGGTGCAGGGTCTAAAGGATGTATAGGGTTTCACTATGCAGATTCCACTCGTAGTGTTTCTCCTGTTTTCAGCCTTGTAATCTCTGGGATTACACACACGACCCAACAGGAACTATTTCAATGGCCATCTCAGCACACCCTGTGGTTGGGGGTGAAATGGCATCCCCAAAGATTAAACCCCGGCTGCTGAAATCTGCCTCAGCAGGTGCTTTAGTCTACTGAGATCTCTGGCTGGCCATTGACAGATATTCCAACTAAGTCAAACCTCATTTGTTTGTGTGAGAAACTGAAAAATGTCTTTCTGTGAGATCTTCCGAAATACTGAATAAATTTGCTGTCAATTGCAGTTATGTGCCTATGCAACAGAAACTGTAAGTTATGCCTCATATCCAACAGAAGCCTGCACTCACCTTGAAGCTTACAGAACTGTCATATGTGATTCTCTGTTGTCTGTACTTCACTCAGAATTTTGATACAAACTTTCTTTACATTTAACCTCTGTTCTTGTGATGAACATTACAGACACTGGGACACATTTCTAGAACTCATCAAGGTTTCAGCAGCACAAGAAACCCTGACCACAGAACCTGGCCCACCACAGGGAAACATTACACTCTACCTGACAATGTGAATTGTCCTCTTCACGTTGTGAATTTGAACAAAGATGAAAACACAAGAAAATCATGGGTTATTTTAGTAGAAGGATGGAAATAGTGAAATGAAAGTCACAGTGCTATTCTCACTTTTAGTAGATTTTCAGGAGATTGAACTTTGAAAGAGAATATAGAAAACATGCCCAGAAGAGATAGCGTGTATGAGAGTACAGGCAGTAAGGAGAGGATGTTGGGTGTCTACAGAACACAGGATACCTTCTTCAGTTCTTCATAACTCACAACCAGGACATTTTCTCTCTCTCTCATGGAAAGCCAGCCACGAACATGCTCAAACCAAGATCCAAAGAATCCTGCATGGGGGAATGCAGAAAGTATGTTAGATTAAACAGTCTAAAAATTAGGAACACTATATATAAACTTATCTGCCTCACCGCCATATCACTCATTAACTCACAGTCCTATAATAAGTCTTTTAGAGATTTACAGTGTACAATATGAGTTTTACACATCCATGTAAATTGTAGTGAAATAAAACAACAAACGTATGAGGTGCTTCTGCATCTCCTCTCAAATGGAAAGAGGAGTCAGTAACTAAACTGGATGGTAAGTTTTTCTGGGCTAGAGAGATAGCTGAGTGGCTTGAGTGCCTTCCTGGAAAATTCAACTTCCTGCTTTCAATCTCAGAAACAAAAAAAAAAGATAACTGTCTCATTCTTTCACTGACCAGAATGGTCTCTCGCTGCAGCCATATCCCACAAATGAAGTTTATCCTGCTGTATGGCAAAAATATTCGTCTTCATGTATAAATAACATATGATCTTTATTCATTCAATTCTTGATGAACATACAGGCTGCATGCAACATTTAGATCTTCAAAATTGTTCTTCTATAAATAACGTTATACATGAATCAATGTAGTACGATTTCTTTCAAAAAGTTTGTAGAAGATACCTGGAAGGGAGTCTGGACCATATTCAATTTCCAGTAGTATTTATTGATGTATTTGCTGCGCTTTGTTGTTTGTTTTTATGAGTAACCTTGTCAGTGCATGCACCTTGTGTATCAGGTACATGTACCTAATGAAACTTCTTTCTTTATTTAATCTCCTTTCCTGCCCATTTTCCTGCTGCCCTAATTACAATTATCCCATTTTTATTCTTGTTCACATTATATATTTTGATCATCATATTGCAATCCCTTGAATTAATTTAGTTGCTGTACATGGCAGATAGTTGTTGTTCTTATCACCCTTTTGCTTCGCATTCACAATCACCTTTGACCTCTTATACCACCATCATGATTGTAACAGATACATCCACTGCATTCTATCCATCCTTTATCACTATCTTTCTTATACTGTCCCTTACTGAAATAATACATTTCATGTAGTTTTGCAATTATATATCTGGTTTAATTCACTGAAAATTATTTTTTTCCATGTAAAACCATTTTCACATAAAGGAGTCAAATTGGTCCTTCGCAATAGTGAAGTAATTTTCCAGTATGGGTAGATACTGATAATTGTTTGCACAATTGTCTCTTCTTTATACTGATTGATTCCAGGATTTAGATATTTTGAAATGCATTATAATAGTGGTGTGCATGGATCACTGCAAAATAACTTGCTAAGCTCTCTGTGGGAAATAATCTCTAATAGAGCACTGCAATACAAATAATTTTCTAATTTAGTTCTATGAGGCATTTCCTTAATGCTTTCCATAATATTCATATTTTCATAATAGTTCTCCTTACTTCCAATGAAGTATTAGGATTTTTTTCATAAAACCCTGATCAGCATTTGCTATTTTCTTTCTTCATTAGAGCTATTTTGTGTGGCGTGTGATGGAATATTAATGTTCTTTTAATTTATATTTCCACTCAGGACAGGCATGTTGAACACTTTTTCTTACTTAGTGGCCATTGGTTCATCACACATGCCCATTTAATGACTTTGTCTTTTATTTTAGGTGGTTTCACATTTTTTAGTTCTTTATTTACTCTAGATGTTAGCACTCTGTCTGAGGAATAGCTGGAAAAATATTTTCCCACTGTTTATGTAGTCTCTTACTTACAAGGTGGTTATTTTGTGCAATTCTACTTTTGTTCTCTACTTATGTTTTTCTTCTGGAGAGAGTCTTGCTGCATAATTAAGCTCATTGTGCAGCTCATACTAACTTCCAAATCACAACAGTTCGTTGGCCTCAGCCTAGTGAATGCTGGAATTATAGGCATATATGACTATGCTTGGATCAAAAGCTTTTGCATTCAATGTAATTCTCTTTTTTTTTTTTTTTTGTATTTAGTACAGGGTCCATAGTGTCGCACTACATAGGTCAGACTCATAGTGATCCTCTTAGTTTTACTCTCCCAAGCACTGCTATTGCAGGTGTGTGACATTACACCCATTCCCAATTGAAGACTCAGTGTCCTGGGGGTGGGGCTGACAAAGCACCCCTGGGATGAAGCCGTGGCAACTGTGCTCTTCCTAAGCAGGCACTTCAGTTTCCTGAGCTGTCAGGTCGACCTCTATAACTCTATTTCTTGATTCTTACTTCTGTAACATTGGTACTGATTACCAAATCAATTCAAAACCTATGTCTTTAAGTGTTTTATATTCTTCTATGTAAGACAATTCTGTATTAATACACTCCTTGTAAGTTGAGGAGCAATACACAGAAGTCAACTATTACTACTTCTACTCACTGCAGTGCTTAAAATATTAACCAGAGCAATCAAGGAAAGGAGAGAAACATAATGATGCATATAGAAAAGGCAGACTTCCTATTATCGTTATTTGAAGTTTTGATATTCTACACAAAAGACCAAAAGTAATCCATTGAAAGATTCTTAAAGTTGATAAGCAATTTCAGCCATTGTCATAGGTAAATTTCTCAATACATAGACAGAGTGCTAAACAAGCAACTTAAAAGGGAGAAAGTTGGAGCTCCTACACTCTGACAGACTGGTGGATCTAGCCCAGGCCAGTGTCCAAGTGAGTCTTGCAACTGTTTCCTGGGACCGTTTCTGCCCTACTCCCTCGCTCTCTCCATAAACATTCACAACTCCCATCCTGCGTTAAATCTGGCTGCTAAGTGTGGGGATAAGCTAACACACTCCCCTGAGCTTTCAGACTGTGGCCAGGCCAGCCCCTGAGTGAGTCCTTTCACAGTATTCTCAGGACCCTTTCCACCCTGCTCTCTGGGGAAACCTCTACCACTTTCATGCACTCCACATTCAGGTTTCATAACTGTATGGGAGAGCTTCACTACTCCCCTTCGCCAGGGGTGCAATAGAGACACACAACAGATTCACTGTTGTGTTAGATAGGAACAACAGGTTCACTTCCAAGGGCTTCAGCAAGAAGAAGCTTAACACAAGAGCTAGACCCAAGCAAGGAATAAGTGGATAAAGTCAAAGTTAATATTTCTACCCAATTTTCATTAGCTGCTAAGGCTATAATAGTACCTAAGCTCTACATCAACGACCAGGAGTCAGTGCTACACAAAATGACAAAGAGAAAGAACAACTTGCAATCTTAGGTCTCGAGCCCACCAAGAACAAGTGGAAGTGTAGAAAGTAAAAAAACAACAGCAGAAAAGTATAGAAAACCTCAGAGCAGAATTACTTTCTTGAAGAAAAAAGGAATTCTCTGAATTGACAGCATCTGAAATAAAGAACCAAATGCAGAAAAATAAGGAGGAAATCCAGTGCCCATGCAGAACAAGTGCAGAGGACCTAAGTTCAACTGAAATGTATGAATTAATAGTGTCAGAAGTAAATAAACAAACAAAAAAAAGAAGTAAATAAGCAACAGCAGAAGGGTATAGAGGAAGGGGCTGGGGAGATGGCTCAGTGGAATAAATGCTTCCGTGGCAAGCGTAAGGGCTTGAGTTCAATCCCTGGTTCCACAAAAAAAAGAAAAATTAAAAATTTACCCGGGTGTGGTGGCACAGGCCTGTAATCCCAGCACTCGGGAGGCTGAGACAGGAGGATTTTTGTGAGTTCAAGACCAGCCTGAGCTACAAAGGCCAGCCGGAACTGCATAGTGAGACCCTGTCTCAAAA
>PVKA01047502.1:0-14292 GCA_004027165.1 Ctenomys sociabilis | reverse complement strand
TATATATCACAAGATAGAAGAGCACACTTCAGTAAAGGTAAATGAAAGCCAACTAATGCTAATAACTAACCACAACAAAGAGATCAAATGAATCCCATATACAAAACTTGGAGGAAAGCAGGCCAGATATAAAAAGATTTCACACTTAATTGTGTCCATATACACTATACATAAATGCGAATAAAATCTTTTTTGTGTTACTGGTTGAGAAAAGCTTGGGCTTCTTCATATACGTGCTGTTCCATGACTGTGAACAGACTTGACAATTTATTGAGGTTACTACTAATGATATACCTACTTTCTCACATTTTCATGTTTCAATAGAGAAACAAAATACATGTAAATACAAAGTTCAAAGTGTCTTTTTTAATACAAAATTCTTGCTTTAGTACATGTAAAGATGAATTTGTTTAAATATTTTGATGACATAGGTTTAAGTACCTAAAGGATTTCAGTTGAATATGTAGCTATATTTCTTGTTAATTCTTTCAAAAATGCTATAAATACAGAACCTTTAGGGTGTGTTTCACTTGCTAAAGCAAGAGCAGAGGTTGAAATCTACTTGAAATGTTGCTATATTTACAGTCAACAATTTTATAGACTATAGCTTGAAACGTAACCTAAAGATTGCCACTTTACACATCAAAATTGTAAATTTGTAAAAAAAAAAAAATAATAATAAGATGCAAACCATGATCATAATGTAGAAATTTAACTTTTACAGATTCACCAAAAAGACAGGCCAAAGATTCTTGCCTGGATATAATTTTTCTCTATCAATTATATTTACATATAGTTGATTGATTGATTGGTTGATTGATTCCTTGATTTGGTACAGGGTCTCACTACACAGCTCAGACTCATAGTGATCCTCCTGTCTCAGCCTCCCCAGCTCTGGGATTACCAGTGTGTGCCACCATGCTCAGTTGCTGTGACCAGCATGATGTCATGCCATGTGCTTCTGGGGTTCAAACCTCGGTCCTTGTGCTTTCCAGGTAGGCACTTAGCCCTTCAAGCTATCTTGCCAGCCCCATATAGAGCATAGAGTGAAAGTAAAATATTAAAATACTTTTAAGAAGTATTAAGAAAGAAAAAGTTAGCTCCTGAGGAAATTTGACTTCTCACCCAAAGGACTACAGAGATTTTCTGTAATTAAGTGGCTTTCTCTATACTAAAATTAAACTTTAAGTAGTTTCTTTTGGAGCTATATATATTTTTGTGATTATTGGTTTATTTAGTGTTATTAATTCCATCATATAAGCACATATATGTAATTCTACTATAAATATACTATAAAAATAAATTATTTAACAGGATATATGCATATATATATATACACATTTATCTATACATATACATATATATACATATGGCTATGCATGTATAACTCCATTGCTTATGTATATTTTTATTACAGACACATACATATATATTATCCTAACATAGAAAGCAATTATCTATTATTCATTCAAATGTTAGTAGCTGTCTTAGATCAGTGTCTGCTAAGGTTTGGATACAGTTTGACTATATCTCCTGTACAGGAAACTTACTTCCCAGTGTCAGAGGAACTTGGTGAAATGTGGCTCCGTAATTGGCAGTTCATCATTTGTAAGGGATTAAAGTAATACTGACAAACCTTAGTTAGTTCCCATAAGAGTAGGCTGTTTTGAAAAGGGGAAGGATAGCCCTGACCCCATCTGCTCACGTGCTCATCATATGACCGCTTTCTTCCTTCACACTCCTTTCCAAAATGATCTGCTTGCTACAAAACAACCAGTGAGAACCTCATTGGAGGATGGAGGTGCAACCATAGACATTTACTATCCAAAACGGTGAATTAAAGAAACCTCTATTTAACGTTCCCAGCCTCAAATATTTTCTTATAACAATAGAAAGTAATCTAAAATGGTTTCTCAAGGGCTGGCCAAATAGCTCAGCAGATTAAAGCGCCTGCAAACAGGCACAGGGGCAGAGGGTCCCTGGGGTGGGCTGAGACAGCAATTGAGACTGGGTGTGGTGACGCGCATCCATAATGCCACTCTTGGGAGGCTGTAAACAGGCAGATCACTATGAGTCCAATTTAGGAGTGAGACCCTGAACACCCTGTAGACTATTCCATAAAATACCGAAAGGAAGGAAGGAAGGAAGGAAGGAAGGAAGGAAGGAAGGAAGGAAGGAAGAAAGAAAGAAAGAAAGAAAGAAAGAAAGAAAGAAAGAAAGAAAGAAAGAAAGAAAGGAAGGAAGGTAGAAAGGAAGATAGAAAGAAGGACAAAAAGAAAGATGGGAAGTAAGGCAAAATCAAGTGGATAGCATTGCAATCCAGAAGATTGCTAGTAATTATGAGAAATTATACTTCAACAAACTGGCAAATTTTGGAAGAACAGCAGATTTCTAGGCACATGGTTTACCAAAACGGAACCAAGAAGACATAAAAATTCTGAACAACCCTGTAGACCCTTCCCTAAAAATACAAAAAAAAAAAAAAAAAAGTTTCTCAGAAACAAACCCTAAGGAATTGTGATTTATTAGGAAATATTACCAAATATTAGTAGGAGAGCAGAAGAGAACCGGAGAGAAACAGAGCTGGGCCAAACCTGGGCTCTCAAGCAAAGTCTTGCAGGGGATGCCTGTGAGTTCACTTGACAGAGCGCTCAGAAACATTATATATAAAAAAAAAAAAACATACTACAAAAGTAGTATTTAAATCCCCAGGTCCAAAATCTTGAGCCAAGGGCTGGCATGGAAAGAACATTTTTAAATATTTGGGGCCCCCTGTGGATACAGGAAATGCAATGGCTGTCTTCGGACAATTCTCAGTTACAAGTGCTAGCTTGAGAGGCAAAGCCAGGTGGGACCAAACACATGGCAAAGGAGCAGCGGGAATTTGGGCAGAGCATGACTACTGAACTACATGGGGAAGCTTTTTGTCGCTAGAACACAATAAATGCTGAAATTTTAACATAAGGGGTTTGCGGTTGCTCATAGCTTTTAGGAACTTAGGCACATATTGAAGACATGTACTATGTAACATATGACTATTGTAAATGATAGAAGTTAGTTTTGAAAAAGTGGATTTAGTGTTCTCACCATAAAATAATTAGAAGAGGAAAGCTTATGTTAATTAGCCACATTTAATAATTCCAAAGTGGCTTTGTATTTCAAGTATTTTGTGAACAGTAAATACATAGAAATGTATGTCACTTTAATAAAGAAATAAATTGTGATATTTTATTAAATATGTTAGGTATATTTTAGGCATCAAATCTCATATTAGAGGGGCCCAGGGAGATAGCTCAGTAGAATAAGTGCTTGTCTGGCAAGCACAGGGTCATGAGTTCAATCCCCGGGACTGCAAAAAAAAAAAAAAAAAAAAAAAAAAAAAAAAAAAAAAAAAAAAAAAAAAAAAAAAAAAAAAAAAAAAAAAAAAAAAAAAAAAAAAAAAAACAAAAAAAAAAAAACCTCATACTAGATACAAAGGAATAAAAGAATAAGAAATAAATGAAACTAGAATCATTCATGTTAAAATTATCCATATTCAGAAAGTTAAATATCACACAATTTTTCTAATTTAAGAAACTTAAAAATTACATAAGTTCATACATAATCAAAGTAGAAAGACAGGAAACTGGAAGGTAAATTTTGGTGACACAGAACTAACAGGTAGGACAAGAACAGGTAGGGAGAAGAAATGTTACTGATACTTTAATTGCATATAACAACTTTCCAAAATAAACCATATCATCATGTAATATTAGCAAGCTTTTATTTTATTTTATTTTATTTTATTTTATTTTATTTTATTTTATTGACTCTGGGTCCCACTAAGCAGTTGGGACTCGTGATCCTCCTGTCTCAGCCTCTCCAGTGCTGGGATTGCAGGTTTTCATCACCAAGCCCAGACCCTGTGGTGGGCTCAGTGCAGCCAGGGGTAGGGCCTTTGTGACTTTTGGGGCCAAGCTGCACTGGCCTAAACAGGCGCTTAGTCTGCTGAGCTATCTCGCTGGCCCTAGATCAAAAGATTTTTACAAAGAAGAAACAGATAACAAAACTTTCTTTTCAATGAACAAAGATAATCTAGTAATGTAAATTACTAGCCAGTTAGGATATAGATTAAAATATTTTCAAAACAACAATTTGGTGAGTATTTGAATTTTCTCCTACTTCCTATTTATGACTCTTCTATTTTGCTCCTTACACGTGTGTGTGTGTGTGTGTGTGTGTGTGTGTGTGTGTGTGTGTGTGTATTTTTAAAAGCATAAATGGTGACAGTAAGATTTGGAGATGAAGAGCAGCACTGAATGGCATAACTGGAATTTTCCCTGGAGAATCTAAGTAAAATCTTTGCTGTAGTCATGTAGTGTATATGAAGCTGGTTCAGTGAGGGGTGGGTAGATACATGGAGAGGGCAAGGTGCTAACAAGTTAGGGACAGGTATGAAAAGGGGCCATTGTCAGGAAGGAACTGTATCAAAGACTACAGTAACCTGTAAGGCCTAGCAGAACAATCAAACTAAAATGGTATTAATGGAATCGATCATGATGGGGTTACCTTCATTTTTAGTTTTCATAGATGAAAATGTAAAAATAAATTTCACTTATATTTTAGAACTTTTATAACTTAATCCATATATTTTTTTTATTTTATCAAATGGGGGAAATTATAGTATTTTTTGTGCTGTATCACAAAAGGATTTGTGGATTTAACATATGAAATAGAAAGAAACACTATGAGACAGTGAATGTATGCAAACCACACATTAATGTAAGCTTCTATTTGGCTATAGACTGCTTTGATACAAGCTTATGACTCCAAATATGATTTTGGAGAAAACTGGTCCATACTGTTTCTTTGCCGCAGGCTAAAATTTGAGCATTGTTTAGAAAGACTCCCCCAACATTTGTTTTTTTTTTTTTTTTTAGTTTTTATCAATGTATCTTGCCCCAGAAAATATGAAAAATATTTGTCCTTTAAGATTTAAAAATTAAATAAAGTGACATTTTATAATCCCACAGAATTGGCTTGTGAAATCAAACAAAAAGCAAACAAACAGTATACGCAGCCTGAGTTTTGTACTAATAACTTAATACCATTCATGATACCAGCTAATGTGGCATATTTCGTTTATCTATGAACATTGACTTTTGTTAAAATAAATCTTTCCTCAGAATTATTTTCTCTCATTCTGTCACTTGCTAAATAGAAATTCCCGAATCCTTGCCGTGTGTCAGCACTGAAGGAAGCTGCAGGTTTGTAGTGGTGGTCACAAGACGCTGTCTACATTCCCAACATCAGCACCTCTAGGCACAAGAACAACTATGCAAAATCATGTGATTAGGTATGCAGAAGAATAATTTTTGAAGATAATCAAAGTAGCACTGAAATGGCAAATTTTCATCTGGACACATAGAACATTATGTATGTACATCTAGAACTTCAATTTTACAATACATATTCAGACTTTTAGTTTTTGACAAATTCTATTTGAGTCAAAATTTTAATAACCTTAATGTTAAACTCAGAGATATTTCCTCCTCATTGCAATGCTGACATAAATTTTCTCTTTACTCCAGACAGTTCTCACATTTTACTATGTTTTATTTCCTTATTTTTTATTTCTATGGCTCTCTTGTACTCATGAATCAATAAATGATTTCATAAAGCCTCCATATTTCCTGACAGATGTGATTTTTATATTGGAATGTAGAGAGATAAACACTACATACCAAGGGTATAATTGCCTACGTCAATTTAAAGGAGATGGGAGATTTGGTCTCTACTTTGTCTGTTTTTATCACATTCAAAATGCAGTAGCTAGCAAAAGGCATGCTGATGTCAAACAAACAAATCACTCCTGGGGCATTCTATTCATTTTCATTTGGAACTGTGATGGTTGTAACCTGTGTGTAAATAGCCCTTGCTTGCGTAAATGGATTTTATTAATTTTTAAATATGAATTCTGACTTTGTGACAATTGTTATAAATGAGTAATGTGAAACATAGTAAAGAGTATTTGAGGAGAAACAAGGTGCATGCCTTATCCTATATATTCAGGACTTTAAAAGCAAGGTTGAAAGGCTGACAGAATATACTAGTTAAGTGACGTTTATGGTCTGGGTGTGTTCATGTGTCACATTAGTCCATAATGAACTGGGAAGAACTCTGAAAGCACAAACTTTTCTTGATCCCATCAGTTAGTTTGTACTAAATGCATTCTGTGACACAGTTTTGCTGCTATTGGGTTCATTGTTTTGTTTTGTTTTGTTGGCTTTTCAAAAGATTGGTAATTGGGCCAGCTATAGAGCTCAGTAGCACGAGAGGCTGCCTGGCAAGGGAAAGGTCCTGAGTTTGATTGCACACACACACACACACACACACACACATACACACACACACACACACACACACACAATATCAAAGGAAAGGTGATTACCATGCTTGGTGGAGTGCACCTATAATCCCAGCATATAGGAGGCTGAGACAGGAGGATCACTGAGTTTGAGGCTACCCTGAGTTGCAAAGTGAGTTCCAGGCCAGCCTAAACTGCACAGAGAAACTGTGTCTCAAAAATACAGGAAAATAAACAACTACAAGGAACAGTTAATTAAATAAAGCACCGAAAGATTTTATGTATAATGAATGTTTGAGGCTGTTTCGCAAATAACAGTACTTGTGAAATGAATTCCTCATGTCCTGTAATACTGAATTTTCTGACTGAGAAGTAACTTTTAGGAAGTTGTCTTTACTCTTATTTATTGCATGTTTAATTTTATAACTTGTTTTCACCTTATAAAAGTAAACATGCAATAAATAAGAGCAGCTACCTGTGACTGAAGTGCAATGCATTTTCTATTATCTTGATTTGTTCAAAACTTCCTTGTACCTGATTCATGATCAAACCTCTCCCAGAAGGATGTTAAAAGTAACTGTCAATTGGTGATTTTTACACAGTAAAGTCAGAATAATTAAGAAAATTTGTCTCCGTCTAGTCTATTCCATTAAAAATTGACTCTAAGGGTTAGATAGATCATTATAATGGCAAGTCGATATTAAGTCCCTTCTTCATAGAAAGAGAATTCTTTAGTGTTACTGTACCTTGCATAGAGATATACTTAAGTGGCGTAGTTTCTCATTTATTAAATCAATGCTACATAAAAGACTGGGTGAAGTCTGGAACCTTATTATAATTTCAGTGTTTTATACAGTCTCCATATGTGCAGATATTTTCACCTCAAAGCTGAATTCCCATATTAAAACATGAAGAAAGGCTACATAGATTCCATCACTACATAACGTGGCTGTGAAGAGCTCAAATATTCTAGGCAAATATCAGATGTTTTTACACTGAGTTTCCAGGCTTATTCCATATATAATTAAATCAAAATCATGTTTATCACTATTAATATTTCATTCACTATTCCCATATTTATAGGACTTTTTAAAAAATAATCATTGTATTTATTTATTTATTTATTTGGTATAGGGTCTTGGTATGCATCTTAGGCTCATAGCAATCCTCCTGTTTCAGCCTTCCCAGCAATGAGATTGCAAGCATGCATCACCACACCTGGTGTTAGTGGCCAGCTCTGTGCTCAGGGCCAGAGTAACATGTGGTAGCAAGGATCAAACCCAGGTCCTTGCACTTGCCAGGCTGATACTTAGACCGCTGAGCTATTTTCCCAGCTCATTTTGTAGGACTTTTGAGCAGAAGTAGTTGCAAAACTGAATTATTGTTTCACATAACTTTAACACAAAACAGTGTCTGCATATTCTTATTGGGTGTCTACTAAGGAACTAATAGAATTCACAATACCTTGATTAACGTGACTTTTAGTTTTGAAGTGCTGACATAGCCTTTTGACATAAATCACTGTTTCTCTTTTAACAGAGGACACTATGAAGCCACTCGGGTCTATTCAAAACACCATAAGGCAATTATTAGTTTAAAACTTCTTGTGTGCACTCCACTGTGTAGTTTTCCATAGGGAACAATTGGCAGCTTCTTCCGTGAAAGTAGCTTAGCTTCTGCTTCAGCATCAAGCTCCCGTGGTGGAGTGAAAACAACATGAGTATCAGCTTTTATTACTAGCGAAATGTCACTTGTTCCTCAGTTTGAAGCCTACAACAAAACATAGTTTATGAACATGAAAGAGCATTCATTCAAAGCAATAAAAAGCACACTCAGTCTTACAAAACTAAGGCAAATATACTGTTATTTTATATTCGGAATAAGCCTGTGAGATTCATTGGTATTATTATACCAATAAATAAGATAAACATCTTTTCAAGAGTTAATGTATTTTTGAGATACAGTTTACATTGAAATATAAATTCCTTCTACATGAATGATTTTCCCATTGAGGAGAGCTTCCTAGTTTCCATATTTGTTGACAAAATGTATAGTAGACGCTAGCTATTTTCTAGTTATACAAGATTCTGGATAGATTTGAATACTGAAGTAAGACATAGACAAAAGGAAAATAAGTTAGACAGAAAGATCTTGCTGACCATTCAGCCAGACAAAAACTGCATACAGTAATCTAGGATACTCCTGGAGAAATGCCTACACAATTAATAGCCTACACAATTTGTAGGGTTATTTTAATACATAATTATATTATAAGTATGGTTATCACTGTTAACATTTGTTCAGCATTTCCATATATTTATAAAATTCTGAGCAAAAAAAGATGCAACACTGAATTACTTTTACCTAGTCCACCTGATTTATATATTTGAGAGAGGGAAGAAAATATAAATAATACAACTGTGTTAATCATTACCATTGGGAATCTTTTTTCAGTTTTAAGGGAAAAAAGCCAAATTATGTCAAATTGATCATATGGTAATGTCTGTTATCTGATTAAAATAAACCTCAATATGTTAAATTGAGAGTAATAGAGCATTAAAAGTAATAATAAACTTCAAGTGATTGTTGAAAAGATTGAAAAGGCAGGATTTTCCAAAGCATTTTGGCAAAGCTAGTAGAATATGTATGGAGAGCTAGAAATACAAATTCTGCTGTAATGCTGGTTTTAATAATCACAGAGACAATGACCAAGACCTTGGAGATTGTATGATTGAAGACTTGAGAATATAGCAAGCAGTATGGAGCTTTAGTGCTGAACAAATTCCTGTTCTTGACTGGAAGTATGCACTTCCTCTTCAGGGCAAGATATAATATTCTAAGGATGTTAAGATTAACCATATGAGGGGCCAGGGAGAGGGCTCAGTGGAATAAGTGCTTCCCAGGCAAGTGCAAGGGCCTGAGTTCAATCCTTGGTTCTGCCAAATAAATAAATATAAATAAAGATTAACCAGATGAAGTACGTGTAACCAAAGGATGAATTAACAAGGACTAACCTCCAACCATAAATATATTTGTTGTACAACCAACTAATGCAGCACACATGCACAATGCCCTTCTTCTCTTTATAAGGTAGTCAACAAATTATTAACTGGATAAGATATATCTTACTCTCTCTCAAGTTTTGTTTCTTCTTTCTTTTAGTCTTTATTTTCTGCTCTACACTGTTGATCCCCTTAAACTATTCTCTGTCATTACTAGCTATTCCTCCTGGGCAGTTTTAATGAAATTATTTCATCCTTGATAGTTTTTGCTTGTGTTTCCATGCCACTATTTTATGTTTATTAGAATATGGTCGCAGTATGCAATAATCACATTCATCATGGCGAGTTGCTATCTATACCTAACGCCTCTTCTTTTGCTTCTAAGCTTATTCAGCCCATACGTATGGCAGGGATCAATGGATTCCCATAAAGGTTAGCATTTCCCCAATGCATTCACAGAATAAGAAGCAACCCAGGTGTTTTGAATGCAGGGATGGTCCTGAAACTCTGCCTGCTTGGCACAATTCATAAGTGAGAATATAGCAAGCAGTATGGAGCTTTAAACAACACAATTCATAAGCGATTATTTAAATAAAATATTTATTTATTTATTTATTTATTTATTTATTTATTAGGTTTCGCTCTGCGGCTTGGACTCAGCGATGCTCCTGTCTCAGCACAGGAGTGCACCACCTTGCCTGGTTTCAGTGGCCAGCTCATATGGTCCTGGGGATTGAACCCTGGTCCTTGCACTTTGGCAGTCCCTGAGATCACTGAGCTATTTCTCCAGCTTCTGTAAGTGATTTTAGTGCGATCTCCCCAGTTTTCCATAAGTTATTTTAGTGCAAAATAAGTTGAGAACTGAGAAGTGAACTTCTTTACAAATTACAAGTAAAGTAAATCTCTTCTTAAACTGGGCACACTGGCACATACCTGTAATTCCAGTACTTGGGAGGCTGAGGCAGGATGATCAAGGGTAGTTTAGGCCACACAGTGAGTTTGAGGCCAGTTTGGATCCCACACGTGAGACTGTATCAATCACTCAATAAACGCAAATGATTAAAATAAATAAATTTTAAAATGTTCATGATCTGGAACTCCTGGAGCACCTTAGTACTGGAGAAGCACAATTCTTTCAACTGTTCTAGATTTAATTGATAATAGGGGCAGCAAACTTTAATTAATTCCTTTTTGTTGTTACTGTTTGTATTTTTAGGGAATGCTCTAAGGTTGTTCAGGGTCTCACTACTAGATCGGATTCACAGTGATCCCCCTGTTTACAGCCTCCCAAGAGCTGGGATTACAGGTGCACACTAGCACTCCCAGTCTCAATCTCTGGCTCTGAGTGGTGGGGGCAGGGCCTGCAAGGCAGGCCCAGGGATTGATTGATTGTCAGTATGTTATTGAGGATTTTTGCATCTATGTTTATTAAAGAAATTGGCCTGTAGTTCTCTTTTTTGGTTGATCCTTTTTCTGATTTAGTAATTGAGGTAATTAATACTTGCTTTCAAGAATGGCTTTGGGAATACTGGTTTCCTTTCAACTTCATTGAAGAGTTTAGGGAGAATTGGCACGAGATCTTCCCTAACGTTCTTGCAGAATTTAGCAGGCAATCCACAAAGACTTCGATTCACTATGGCTTATTGTGAATTTTTACATTTTTGTTCATTTTTGGTAATTTATATGTATGTAGAAATTCAAGAATTTTTGCTTAATTTTCAATTTTATTTCAATACAGTTTCTCAAAGTAGTTACTGATAATCTTTCCTATTTCAGCAAAATCTGTTGCAATTTCATCTTTTTTATTTCTAATTACATAATTGTTTTTTCGTGGTACTGGGGGTTGAACTCAGGACCCTGCACTTGCCAGGCAAGAGCTTCTTCTACTGAGCAATCTCCCCAGCCCTGAACTTTTCTTTTCTCTTTCCTTTACATAAAAATTTGGTTAATGGTTTGTATATTGTATTTATGCTTTGAAAGAATAAACTCAATTTATTGATTCTTTGTTTATATTTATAGTCCCAATTTCATTTATTATTTTCTGATCTTTTTAATTTCCTTCTTAGTTATCTGTGCTCATTCTGTTTTTATCATAGTGGAATTCACTATTATAAATTTCCCATTTTGTCCCTTAGGTTCCAGCAAGTCACACTGGCATTATCTTTTATTTTTAGTTTTGGTTTTTTTTGTTGTTTTTTTTTTTTTTTTTTTTCTGAACCTGGGATTGAACTCAGGATCTTGCACTTGCCAGAGAAGTGCTTATTCTCCTGAGCCATCTCCCCAGCCCCAGGCATTATTTTTTCATTATGGAAATTTCAAATTTTTCTTTAATTTCACCTATGACACATTGATTGAGTTCATTATTAAATTTGTATGTATTTTCTTTTTTAATATATTTGGCATAGGATCTCACTGTGCAGCTCAGACTCATAGTGATCCTCCTATTTCAGCCTCCCTAGCACTGGGATTACAGGTATGTGTCACCACACCTGGTCTCAGCACTCCCACGGGCAGGGCCAGCAAGGCATGTGGTGCTGGGGCCTGAACCCCAGTCCCTGAGTTTATCTACCAGGCACTTAGTCCACTGAGCTATCTCCCTGGCTTAAATTTTTTGTGATCTCTCCTGCCATTAATTTTCAGTGCCACAGCACTGTGGTCTGATAACAAGCAGAAGATAATTTCAATTGTTTTGCATTTACTTAAGTATGCTCTAACATGAGGTGTTTTTGGACAAAGTCCCAGGGCTGCCAAAAAGGGTGTGTACTATGTCTTTGTTGGGTGGAACACTATAGATAACTTCAAGCTCATTTGTTTGGAGGTTTGGCTCAGCACTGATACATCTTTGTTGACTGTTTGCCTGGTGAATCTGTCCCTTTGTGACAGTGGGGTAGTGAAATTCACTCACTATAATGTAATGGTATTTATTTTATGATTTTTCCAGTCCAATAATACTTACTTTATGAAGCAGAGTGTACCAGTATTTAAGGTGTATGTTTATAACTGCTAATTCTTCTTGAACTGTTCTCTTAACCAATATTGAGTAAACTTCTTTATCTCTTCTGATCAATCTTGATTTGAAATTCACTTTCACAAAAATTAGGATAACAACTCCATGTTTTTCTCTTCATATGAAATACTGTTTTTTATCTTCTCATTCTTCACTCATGAGTATCTTTTTAAATTAAATGTGTCTCTTGAATAATTATATTGTTGGGATTTGTTTCTTAAACTATTCTGCCAGTCTATCTCTTTTGATTTATAATATGAATATAGCATCTTACATTCAAAATACCAAATATCTATCACAGTGACAAAGTTTAAAAGCTGTGATAGAAAGGTAATGATTAATATATAGAGGTAAACCAGAAAATGATTAAGGCAAGACCATTCAAATTGAGAGTTGTTGCTGAAAGGCTATTCTTATCCCCGCCATTACATTCTTTTGTTGTTGCTGATTTTTTCATTGCTTTTCATTTTGCCTAGGCAGCCATACTTTTTGACATATTGGTATCATTATCTTGATTGTCTGTATCTATGATGTTGTCAAGTTTTCTGTAATGTTGGTTTGATGATTATGAATTTCTTGAGGTGCTCCTTGTCATGATAATATCTTATATACCCATCAAGTGTGAAGGACATGTTTTCCAGGTGTATTAGCTATTGGAGGAAGGTTTCTCATTGAGAGGGCTTGCAACACTTCACTACCAGCCATTTTCACCTTCATAGTTTGTGTAGTCTTACCATAATCATTTTCCGGTTTGATCATTCTCTACGTAAAAAACATTATCTTTCTCCAGCAGGTTTCAAAACTCTGTCACTGTGATGAACATTTGGAATTTTGAATATATGTCGTACTCAGAGTTGACAAGGGAAAAGATTTAATATAGGACATACAATATATAGGATTATTTTATTGTATTTGTCCAAAGTCAAGTACAAAGTAGTGCAAGAGATCTGTCCTTACGCACTAGAGACCCAAAGGATCCAGCTGAGACCCTAAAGCCCATGGTAGTGTTCTGCATGTATTCAGGTGAAGACCTAGAGCCCATGGCAATGTCCTACATGATTCCAGCTAGAGGCCTAGAGCCTACAACAATATCTCATGAAAGTTGGTATCAAGAATCTATACTGAGAAGGCTCAAAGGTCAATGGTTGGTGCTAGAAAGTTTGCCAGTGCGATGAATGATCTGCTCCAGCAGGCTGGGGATGTCCACTGGAGCCAGGAAGTAATGCTCAAGGTAAGGACCGGAACTCCCCCCAAAGGAAATGAAGTTATCTTCAGTGACAGCAAGGACTGGAGCTCCTCTGACGATGAGAACAGCTAAGTTTATATCAAGAAAACCATCATGACAAACTTCTCCAACAAGATCTACAGCATGCCATCTTCCCTCCAGCTCTCCTTTTATGTTGCTGGTAACAATCTCGGGAGTTTTCCACACTGAATCACCAGTACCGTGCTAATTCAGGTCAGCTGTGTGTTACGAATTTACCATTAGTTTATCCACCACAATACAGCATAGATAGTTCCTCCTTTGGTCAAAGCTATTTGGGCTTATATGTCTCACATGTCTTTACATTTATTTTTTTCCCTATACTTTGGAAGCTTTCTATCATCATTTCTATAAGCTGGATGTTTTATGGCATATCTGTTGTATTCTGATTCTTCACTTATTCCAGTTTTTCTTAATACTCTTTGCATCATGTAACTCTGTTTGGATTAATTTTTCTTGGTGCCTTATTGTTCTTTTTTTTTTTTTTTTTTTTTTTTTTTTTTTTTTTTTTTTTTTTTTTTTTTTTTTTTTTTTTTTTTTTTTTTTTTTTTTTTTTTTTTTTTTTTTTTTTTTTTTTTTTTTTTTTTTTTTTTTTTTTTTTTTTTTTTTTTTTTTTTTTTTTTTTTTTTTGTCTTTTTGAGACAGGGTTTCACTATGCAGTTCAGGCTGGCCT
>PVKA01047501.1:0-14295 GCA_004027165.1 Ctenomys sociabilis | reverse complement strand
AAAAAAAAAAAAAAAAAAAAAAAAGAAATAAACTCACTTTGTAGCTCAGGCTGGGCTAGAACTCACAACAATCCTCCTGCCTCAGCCTCCCAAGTGCTGGAATTACAGGCATGTCCCACCATGCCTGGCTAAGGAGGTGCTTTACTCTGATGAACTATCTGATTTGGCGGGCTCTTAAGATGGGCTTACTAGGGGGCCAGGGGGATGGCTCAATGGAATAAGTGCTTCCCTGGCAAGCGCAGGGGGCTGAGTTCAATCCCCAGTTCCACCAGGAAGAAAAAGTGATCTTGGGTGGGTGACCTCCAAAATGATATAGGGAACCTCCAAATGGTATAGGGAAAAATGATCTGACCTGACCTGAACTGGACAAGTTTGTGTTCTTTAAAACCAAAGAATGAGTTTTAGGAACAAACGGAGGTTATGAGCAGAATATCTTTATTGAGGGAAAGAAAGCTCTCTGAGAGAGGGACAGGAGGGGGACTACCAAAGCGGGTAGTCCGTGGGACTCTGTCTCTTCCAGGGACATTTATAGAGGAAAATCATGTGGTGAGGTGGGTCTAAGGTGGTGAAGACATGGGAACTCGCTTAGGGGGGCATGAGGTGGGACAAAACTATGGTTAGCCAATGAGATTACAAGCACCATTGCTAAGGTAAAATTGATTAAATCCAGTGCCAAATGGGGAAGTGAGTCACATAGCAAGTGGACATAAATATGGGACAGGGGCTCTTCCTATTGGAGGTTGGGCTAGTGATTCATTTGGTCTCTTTCAAGGTGATTGACACATAGAGTATCAATTCCTGATGCCCATTCCTAGGGAAGTATGTAACTGAGTTTCCTTTGTCTTGGTCTTCAGGTGTGGCCATAAAAGAGTGTCTGTCTCTTTCAAGTTGTAAAGTCACCTTGTCTTCCATCTTGTCTCCTTGAGGGCCTGGCCCTGTCTGACTGTCTATAATATTTCTATCTAACTTGGCAGCCTGCAACAATATTAGATAACCACTATGATGATTCAACAATTCATAGCAAAGCCAGCCTCAAAGAGACAAGAAAAAAAAAAAGCTCAATCACTAACCAACATTCAAAAGTCAAGATATTTCATTTACTAGGGGTCAGTGAGATAGCTCAGTGGTCTAAAGTGTCTGCTTAGGCAAGCTCAGGCAAGTGCACAGGGACCACGGTTTGATTCCCAGCACCACGTGGCATATCAGCCCCGCCTGCAGGCCAAATAAGAGCTGGCCAAATAAATAAATAAAAAACTTGAAAAAAAAAAAGATACTTCACTTATAATAAGCTATATTCTAAGAAGCTAGCAGCAGCTGGGTGGAGTTGGGGTTTAGACACTCCTGCTTCTCTCAGCATTCTCTTTAATATTATAACAAATAGGTTCCCTGACTTAACCCCCCCCAAACTTTTTTTCTTGGTGAAAGTCTCCCAGGCCCACCTTGAAATTATAGTGATCAAGGGGCCAGGGAGATAGCTCAGTAGACTAAGTGCTTGCCTGGCAAGCGCAGAATCCTGCGTTCAATACCCGGTTCTTCAAAAAAATAAGAATAAAAGAAATTATAGTGATCCTCCTGCCTCAGCTTCCCAAGTGCTGGGATTACTGGTGTGGACCATCACACTCAGCCTTTGGCTTGGTTTTGAGACAGGGTCTTAGTATGTAGTTCCAGCTGGCCTTGAACTCACTAGGTAGCCTAAATTGGGCTCAAACTCGTGGCAATCCTTCTGCCTCAGTTTCCTGATTACTGGGACTACAGGAGTGCATTACCATGCCTGGTTTCTCGCTAGCAATTTCTGCTTGGCATCTGGATGGGAAGCTCTCACAGGGTGTCTTGGTTTAAACCACCTCTGACCATGACTCATCTCTTTAGTGACCTCAGGTGCTGAACTGAAAGTTGGGTGTGAGGTGTAGAAGCAATACCAACCAAGATGAAAGCCAGGTGTGGTGGTGCATGCCTGTAAACTGGTGTAAGACCTGGTCCTGAATCTCTCCTCCCAGTTGCTTTGCTCTCTGGAATGCCAGGTTAGGCTTCATGTAACGCTGAGACAGGCTAGGCCAGCATGATAATTCCATTTTGAAGTTGAGGAAAGAGATTGGGGGATGTAGTATGTTAGTTTTTATATAGCTGCCCCCAAGATCCTCATGTGACCACAGGAACTAACTAGAGTCATGAGGATGCTGTACTTAACACATTTTAATTCTTTTTAAGTTCCCTTACCTATTGTCTTTTGAGACAAGGTTTCACTATGCAGTTTAGGTTGGCCTGGAACGCACTTTGTAGCCTTGATTGGCCATGAATTTGTAGTAATCCTTCTGCTTCAGCAGCCTGAGTGCTGCGATTATACACATGTGACCACGCCCACCTCAAATTATTTTAAATACATCGCATTTAACCAAATATTGTACTCCACTGAGGGGCCTGGGAGATGGTTCAGTAGAATAAGTGCTCCTTTGGCAAGCACAAGGGCCTGAGTCAATCCCCGATTTCACCGAAAAATCCATTTTGTTTCTCATTTAAGTGCTGACCAACCCGGATCCTGAATACGGACCGAGAACCTGCGCATTTAGGGTGATATGGCTGTAGATTGTAATCAATTTTGTGCTCAATTATCTCACTTGTGACTAATAAGAATAAATGAGATATTTTGTATATTTTTTTCTATTGTCTAGGAAATCCCTTTACAGGGCTGGGGAGATAGTTCAGTAGAATAAGTACTTGCGTCGCAAGCACAAAGGCTAAAATCAATCCCCGGTTCCGCCAAAAAAAAAAGAGGAAATCCCTTTACATTTACAGACATTCTCAACTTGGACCAGCCAAATTTCCTTCGCAGAACTTGAGGGACATGCCTGGAAGGTCCCCTGTCGCCCCTCCCCATACGTCAAGGCACCTCTGGGTTCCTTCCAGCAAGAAGCGGGCCGCGCCCGAAGCCCCGCCCCGCCCCGCCCACTTACGTCACAGAGCCTACAGCCGGGCCTGAGACCCGCGCCTAGGCCGGGTTACCGATCCCTCACTTTCTCGGCTCTAGGTACCCGAGCTCTACAAGCAAGCGGCCGCTATCACATCACAGCGGGCGCGGGCAAGCAGCCTGTTCGGGCGCTCTCGAGCCCCAGAACAGCGGAGTAGACCCCTACGCGCACCTCATCATTAACGGCCTCGGCTCGAGCTGCTTGCACGGGGAGGGTGAGGTGCCAAGGCCGGCGCCCATTGGCTCCTGCTGGCCCTCAGCCCGCCTCCTCACCACACCTATTGGCCGGGGCGGCGGAGCCCGCCGGGTAGGCGGCGACGACGCCCCGCCCCCGCCCCGGCCTTCAGGAGGGCGACGAGGAAGCGGCCACCTCCCTGCGCCCCGCCCCTCGGCTCGCCGCAGGCTCTTGTGGCTCCCGCTTCTCCCGGCTCCCTCCGACTCCAGCTCCGGCTCCAGCTCCGACTCGGTGTTGGCGGCGGGTATGTGCAAATGCCGGCGCGCACCAACGAAAGGGCGAAACTTAGGGGCTTCTGGGGCTGTGAGCGGTTCCCCAAGGCCACCCGGGACCCCGCAAGGCCCGCCTGAGGCGGGGAAGGGCGGCGGCCGCGCGCCTCAGGGACACGGGGGCGACGCGCACGGGGCGGGCAGCGGCCTGCAGGCGACCTTCGGTCCTCTGGAGCCGAAGAGAGCGGAGTGGGGTGGGGTGGGGTGGGGGCCGGGGCCGGGGCCTGGGGCCTGGGTCTTCTCAGGATGTCGGGGACTTGGGAGTCGCTTTTGGAGGAGTTGGGGTTCCGCTGGTGTGGGACCAAGGCTCTCCTTGGGACCGTCCCTTGGGAGTTACGGGAGGTCTGCGCATCTGCCCCCTTCGGGCGTGGCCCTAGCGCTTCGGGTACGCTAGCCTTTCAATGTGTGGCTATAGGGTCCAGACGGGTCCCCGACTTTGATGGTGGGGACGGCGAAGTGGAGATTGGGACCTTACGGGAGATTGGAGACGTCTCTCAGCGGAGATTGCGTCGGACCACATTTTTGTCAGTGTGTTGTCTGAATTAATTTTTAGTTGAAATCGCCTCATGGAGTGGTTGTACCCATCTCCAGGAATGTGTGAATTAAATGCATTTGCTGCTTTGCGGAGGAAACGGGGCTTTTGTTTTAGGACTCAGATCTAGGTTGAAGCGTGCACACCTAGAGAAAGCTAGGGTTACCCAGGTTTCAACTGGAAACCCCCTTTTCTCCTTTCCCTCCTGTAGTCCAGTTACACTATTGCTCCCCAGGGCCTCTCGATTCTCATTTCTCTGGCTGCATATCACTGCAGTCTTGCTGTGTGAGCGCGCGCGCACGTGTGTGTGTGTGTGTGTGTGTGTGTGTGTGTGTGTTTGTGTGTATCTCCCGCCCATTTTCCTGCTGCTGCGCTTTTGGCAACTGTCTCTGCCCTTTCCTAGGGATGGTTGTGGCATTGCATCAGGGGATATTTGTGCTTGTAATTTGCTCACTCAGCCCGGGAGCGGGGAGAGCTGTCTGATGCTGGGGGGGGGGGGCTGCCGTAGGGTTGGCTGGGTAGACAGAGGGATGGGTGTGGTGAGGCAAATTCAGCTGCTCCAAGCCTGCGGGGTAGCACTGCCCAGTCATCAGTCAGAGATTCAAAGACCAGCAGCAGCTATTTTTATAAATCAATCCTGAATCCAAACTGAGCACATGGATTTAGAGTGAACAGTTGTCATGCTCTAAACTATCACAGGCTGGGTGTTTGGTAGACAACATTAGAGTTGCTAAGCAGGAGACTGTATCTACAATGTGTGATACTTGGAACTTTTGAACTTTGCTTTTCTTAACTCTTTAGAATGGGACTGTCTCCAGGGATTACTTTTTTTTTTTCGTTTGTTTGTTTTTGGCGGAATTGAGGATTGCTCTCAGACCCTTGCGCTTGCCAGGGAAGCACTTATTCTACTGAACCATCACCCCTGCCCCCAGGGATTACTTATTTATTTTCGGCTTTTTGGAGACAGTATTTTGCTGTGTAGTTCAGGCTGGTCTTGAACTGATGCCTTCTGCTCTTGCCTCCGAACTCCCAGAGCGCTGAGATTACAGGCATGTACCACCACACCCGGATTTAATTTTGTGTAAATCCTCCCCCCCCAACCGGTTTGAGACAGGGTCTCTATGCAGTTCAGGCTGGCCTTGGGCTCAATTTGTAGCCCAGGCTGGTCTCTACCTTACAGTGATCCTCTTGCATACAAGCCTGTGCTACCATAACTGGCTTTATTTTGAGACATAGTGTCACTAAATCACCAAATTGCCCAGGCTGGGCTTGAATTTGGGATTTTCCTGTCTTGATCTCTCAAGTGGTGGGATTACAGGCATGTACCACCACTAGATGTTCTTTAAATTCCTGGAGTTTGATGGTCTTTTTTTTTCAGATGAAATGTCTTCAGTCTCCTTTCAAATTTAGCTTTAAAATAATAAAAATTTAGGGCAAGGGAGATGGCTCACTAGAATGAGCGCTTGCTTGGCAAGTGCAAGGGCCTGAGTTCAATCCCTGGTTCCAACAAAAATAAATAAAAAAAATAAAATTTACTAGCCTAGTTTTATTTGCAGATGAGGGAATTGAGACTAACAGGAATAAGAACTCTCATAGTTAAAGGTCGGGATGTGGCCCAAGTTGTGTGTGCACCAAGGTCTCTGTAACCCCCAGGTATAGTTTAGAAACTTTAGAATTTTGTCTCATATAGTATGGTGATTCATTTGGGTGCTTGGGGATATATTAATGAATTGTAAATTCTCCAGAGACTGATAAACCAGAAGTCAGTTTATTTACATTGAAAGTACTGGGTGCCTTGTACACAATTGGAGTTGTCTTTTGGTCAGAACACCTCTTTGCTGGAAACCTGATCAGTCCTACATGGGGAGATGGTTCAGTGGAATAAGCGCTTCCCTGGCAAGCACAAGGGCCTGAGTTCAATCCCTGGTTATACCAAAAACAAACAAAAAAGTCCGACAAAGGCAGTTGAATATAGAATAAGAATGAAAGGCACTAGATGTTCTTACAGAATGTTTAAAACATTTTTTTTTCTGCTTTCAATTTTATTAGTTCATTTTAGATATATGCAATGTTAGCATTCACCATACCTACCTCAGCAGATTAAAGCGCCTGTAGGCACAGGGACCCGGCCTGGGGTGCGCTGAGATGGCCCTGCAGACTGGGCATGGTGGCATATGCCTGTAATCCCAGCACTTGGGAGGCTGTAAACAGGAAAATCATTGAGTCTGATCTACTGAATGACACCCTGAACACACTGTCGACCTTCCCTAAAATACAGAAAAAAATTTTTTTAAACAATGAACAAATGAGGTACAAGGTAAGAAAAAGGCCAGGCTGTATAGTAAATAAAAGAGGGGAAGGGCACTGAGGGGAGGGAAGGGAAATGGGAAAAGAATAAGCAAGATATATCACATACAGGTACAAATTTCCTATAGTGAATTTTTTTTCCTTTCTGTATTTTAGGGAAGATTCTACAGGGTATTCAGGGTCTCACTACTAGATCAGACTTTTAGTGATTCTCCTGTTTATGGCCTCCCAAGTGCTGGGATTATAGACATGTGCCACCATGCCCAGTCCTGATGGCTGGCTCAGGGCACTCCGGGGGTGGGGTCAGCAAGGGGAGAGGAAGAGGGGAAGCAAATTCGAGGCCCCTGTGCTTGCTTGCAGGTGCTTTAATCCGCTGATCTATTTGGCCAGCCCTGCTAAAATTTTTAATTAATCGTGAGGCAGGGTCTCCCTATGCACTTCAGGTTGGCCTTGAACTATGTAGTCTGGGCTGGCCTTGATTTTACCGGGATCCTCCTGCTCCAGTCTCCTGAGTGCTAAGATTACAGGTGTGTACCACCAGCCCATCTGGTGATTTATCTTTTGACTCCATATATTTTTGTTGTTGACACTACAATTTTTGGCACAGTTTTTCCTTTTTTTTAAACATTAGGCTTAAGTAATGATTTGTGGGTTTTAGTAAAAAAAATCTAAAAAAAAAAAGTAAACAATCTTAGAACAATTTGACACAATAGTAAGCATCTTGGTGTTTCCTTTGATTTAGTTAGCTTGGAAAGAAAAACAAGTATCAGTGTCTTAACTTTGTCTTTGTGCATGGTGCATGTTGCATGTGCACTGGGGAGGAGGGGGAGAAAAGAGGGGTTGTGGGTTGGGTGTTGGGGGGTGTGCCTTAGGGGGATGCTTCAGGTGCTGAACACCAGCTCCGCTCTGAGCTACACCTGTAAGCCAGGCCCTTATCACATCTGATCCGAGAATGCCTGATACTAACCTGACAACATGTGACTCTGATGAGCTGATTTAACTGATGCTTCTCTCTTGTAAAGTGACTTTTTTTTGTACTGGTAATGGAACTCAGGACCTTTGCTTGCAGGCTGGTGCTTGTGCCACAGAACTATATCCTTGGCCCAAGTGACGTTTTCTGTACTTGCTGTTAGTTAAAAATGAGGCAAACCATTGCTGCAGGGGCAGGGAATTAGGGTTCACCTCTTGCAGGGAGTACCCAAGAGTTTGTGGGTTTATGTTAAAGTTATCAGTGTGTAATAAGTACTCATGGGCCAACATAGAGATCTGAGTTCTCTGAAGGTTTTTTCCTTTTATATCATGCATGGAGCTATAATTGTTGTGATCTTTTTTCTTTTTTTCTCTTGGGGCTAGGTATTGAACCCAGGACTTTCCATCTATTAGGGAAACACTCTGTCGATGACTTAAACTCCAGCCCTTTTAATTTAATTTTATTACTATTGTCATTATTATTATTTTTTTTTTTCAGAACCAGGGATTGAACTCAGGCCCTTGCGCTTGCCAGGGAAGTGCTTATTCTACTGAGCCTTCTTCCTGGCCCCTTTAATTTTTATTTATGTATTTATTTTTGTTTTTCTTGAGACAGGCTCTCTCTATGCAGTTTAGGTTCGCCTTGAATTTACTTTGTAGCTCATTGTGGACTCATTTTTGAGGCAGGATCTTCCTGAATTGCCCTTTGGCTTTGAACTTGGAATCTTCCTGCCTCAGGCTCCTGCATGCTGGGAATGCAGGTGTGGCAACCTGTTGGGGCTTTCCCATTTTTCCTACTGTGTGACTAGTGTTTTGGTACCGAGATGTGCCTACACCAGCCCTCTGTTCTTTTGTTTCCTCCCCCGCCCATTTTTGACAATGCTTGTTTGTCTATTTATTGAGAAAGGGTTTCCCTGTGCAATTCAGGCTGGGCTTGAACTGGGGTCCCTGGGGTTACAGGCATGCACCAAATACTCAGCTTGGTCTATTTTTATTTGGAATTCTTGTGTAAGGAAGATTTATACCTTTTTCCTATTTTCTCCATTTATTTGTTTTTGTTTTTCTCCTTTGGTTGGAATCTAATACTATATTTTGTTGCTGAAATTGTTGCAACATTGGCTATTTTAACATTGGCACCTTTGTTCTTTGGAACCTCCCTCTCCCATACCAAGGATTGAACCCAGAGCTTTTACAGAGCTATACCCACAGCACTTTTTTCTTTTTTTTTTGGGACAGGATGTCATTAAGTAGCTAAGTTCCCCAGGCTGGGCTAGAGCTTGTGATCCTTCTGTCAAGCCAGTGCTGGAGTTACAGATGTGCCATGACTCCTGGCTTTCTCCCTTTCTCTCTTTCTTTCTTTCTTTCTTTCTTTTCTTTCTTGGTGGAACTGGGGATTGAACTCAGGCCCTTGAGCTTGCCAGGCAAGTGCTTATTCTACTGAGCCATCTCCCAGGTTCCTCCCTTTCTTTTAAGAGTATTTTATTTTCTAGTACTCTGGTAAGATGCTCCAGTCTTATCATGTATTTTCCCTGCCCTATCTGTAAACTCAGCCATTTCTTCAAGGAGCCCTGGTTTCTTTTATTAGAGAAAAGTGTTTGGAAATCAAGATCTGATGTTTGCACATGGCTAACATGCTTCTTCAGGGCATTAATGCTTCTAGACCTGTCATCATAGAACTAGGAAATAATACATGTATGCATTTTTCTGTACCCTTATATAAATCTAAACATAAACAAATTTATACCTCAATCTTTGACTCATTCAACACTGCAGAGTTCATACTACTTTTCCTCCAATTGCTTATTTGTAAATTCTTTTCTGACAAAAAGAAATTTGGGTGTGTTAACAAATAACAAATCTACTTTTTTTTTTTTTTTTTTTTTTTTTCGTCTTTTTGAGACAGGGTCTCACTATGCAGTCCAGGCTGCTCTTAAGCTCACTTTGTAGCTCAGGCTGGTCTCGAACTCATAACAATCCTCCTGCCTCAACCTCCTGAGCGCTGGGATTACAGGTCTGTGCCAACACGCCCGGCCTTTTTTTTTTTTTTAGTTTTTGTATTTTAGGGAAGGGTCTACAGGGTGCTCAGGATCTCACTATGAGATTGTACTTATAGTGATCTGCCTGTTTACAGCCTCCTAAAAGCTGGGATTACAGGTGCGGTCGCCACCGTGCCCAGTCTCAATCTGCCTCAGCACACCTCAGGGGGTGAACCATGGCCCCTGTACCTGCTTGTAGGTGTTTTAATCCGCCAAGCTATTTGACTGGCCCTTCTTTCAACTCTACTATGTGTATAAAGTAAAAAAAAATCATTGTCATATAAATTTCCAAGGTATTTTCAAATATCATTCTATAATACTGACATTTTATTATTATTTTAATCTGGGGCCCATACCTGCTAGGAAAGTGCTGTATCATGGAGCACCATTCCCAGCTCCTTTGGATATTTTATAAATTACTGTTTTCAACTGAAGTGGGTAAGTGAAGTCATTTGCCTTTAGCCAAGTAGGAAGTGAGTGACCTAGCTGCAGTTGATGACCTATTCTTTGGGCTGCACCTGATCCCAAACAAAGTAGTCCCTTCATGATAAGTATTTTCAATCAGAAAATAACCTTTGTCCCTCGGTGGAATGTTCCCTTTAATTAAAGAAGCTCCTGGTTTTTAGCTTTTTTTTAAAGACCAATCACTTGTATGATTGAGAGGAAAATAATTCTTTTCCTATATATTTTTTGTTTTTGTTTTTTTGAGCCGAGACTTGACTATGTATTTCAGGCTTACTCATGTATAGCCCAGGTTGACCTCAAACTTGAGGCAGTCCTTCTGCCTCAGGCTCTCAAGGACTAGGCTTACACTCTTGTGTCACCACACCTGGCTGTCCTTTCTAGTTGTAGAATTATAAAGATTTGGAAGCGATTTAGGAGATAATCTGGACATGTTTGTTACACAACATGTGATTTCTGTAGTCTTCTTTAGGCTTGTCATCCTCCCTTGTTACTCATAATAGACTTCACAGCTGGTAGTTGCCAATTGAGGGGCAGATTTGTTATTTCTTTGGTAGGTGGGTTTTTGGTTGTGTTTTGTTTTTGTTTGCATTTTTTGAGACAGGGTTTCACTGTTTAGTTCAGTTTGGCTTTGAACTTACTCTGCAGCCCAGGGTAGCCTTGAATTTGTGGTTGTCCTCCTGCCTGGGCCTCCTTAGTGCTGGGATTGCAGACACATGCCACCATGCTCTGCTGCAAATTTTAATTTCTGAAAGATTTCCCCAGTATTAATCACAGTCCTATCTCCCTGGAGTTTCTAGTCATGGTTCTAATTTTGCTATCTACAGTTATTTTTATTTTGTGCAGCTCCAATCTCTGCATTGTAAACATTCAATGAAGATTATTTTGTTCCACTTAACTTTTTCCTTTTCCAGGTTAAAGGATTTTTTTTTGTCCTTGTTAGGCGAGTTATTGCAGTACTAAGGACCGAATTTGGGACTTTGTGCTTGCCAGGCAAATTGAGCCATATTCCCAGCCTCTAATAAATCTTTTACATGTGTATCATCCAGTAGACATGCTGCAGCTTATCAGTTTCTTTTTTTTTTTTTTTTTTTTTTTTTTTTTTTTTTTTTTTTTTTTTTTTTTTTTTTTTTTTGTATTTAGGACAGGTTGTACAGGGTATATAGGGTCTCACTACAATCAGACTCATAGTGATTCTCCTGTTTACAGCCTTCCAAGTGTTGGGATTACAGGGTGGGAGTTGCAGTATGTTCTCGGAGCCAGCTCGGCAGGCCTGGGATTGAACTCTGTCCCCTGCTCCGCCCAAATAGGTGCTTTAATCCACTAAACTATTTGGTCAGTCCTCTTTTTTATTCTTGTGTGTCTATATAACTGAAACTGACACTGTATCATCAGTTCCTAGTTGGACCTAAACTCCTTTTTTTTTTTTTTTTTTTTAATTTTGGCAGAACCAGGGATTGAACTCAGGCCCTTGTGCTTGCCAGGGAAGTGCTTATTACACTGAGCCATCTCCTTGGCTGTGCCTTCCATTCTTTTTTGTTCCTTTGTACTACTTTGCAAAACTTTGTAATCTGAGGAGATAACTACGTGGTTTAAATACTGCCTGGCAAGCACAAAGTCCTGAATTCCCTGGTACTGAAGAAAAAAAAATTTCTAAGAGGTCTTTTTTTTTCTCTAAGAGATCTTATGGTATTATTCCATAGTTCATGTATGAAAGTGTAAATATTTCATGTTATTGGTGGTGGGGATTAAACACAAGGTGAGGCTTATGCATGTTGAGTATATGTTCTCTGCCACTGAATTAGAGCTCCAGTCCTTTTTGTTTTGAGAAAGGATTTCACTAAGTTGTCCAGCTTGAGCTAGAATTTGCAGTCCTCTTGCCTCAGCTTCTGAGTAGCTGGGATTACAGGTGTCTATCACCACTCCTAGCTGATTAAAATATTTTACATTTTAAAATTCTAAAATCAGGGCCTGTGAGATAGCTCAGTGCTTAGCACACTTAAGTGCCTGCACAGGGACCAGGGTTTGTGGCACTGGCCCCGCCCTCACCCTGGGCCTGCTGAGCAGGCCACTGAGTCGAGGTGTGATGGCACACACCTGTAATCCCAGCACTGGGGCGGCTGAAAACAGGAGAATTGCTATGAGTCTGAGTCCCAGCTGCTTCCAGCTACATAGTGAGACCCTGTACAAAATATGTTAAAAAAAAAAAAAAAAAAAAAAAAAAAAAAAAAAAAAAAAAAAAAAAAAAAAAAAAAAAAAAAAAACAACCTAAAAAAATTCTAAAGTCGCAGCTAAACATAATGGTGGTTACTAATTATTGATTAAAGTTAGGTTATGTGATTCTTTTTTGTTATGACAAAGTATAAGTAGTTTCTTTGTCATTTATTTATTTATTGATTGATTGATTTATTTGGTACAGGGTCTCCCTACCCAAGCTTGCACTCACAATGATCCTCCTGTTTAAGCCTCTCCAGTGCTGGGATTGCAAATGTCCGTGGTAGCATGGCATGCGGTACCAGGAATTGAACCTGGGTCTTTGCACTTGCCAGGCAGGTGCTTAGACCTGCCTAGTTATCTTCGTAGCCCAATAGTTTCTGACATAATCTTACACATAAAATAGTTACAACTGCCTTATTATTCTTCCCTGTGTTGAGACTACCATTGAAAAGTTAAAAGGTTAAATGATATGCATAAATAATGCAGTATTGTCGGGCGTGGTGTTGCATGCCTGTAGTCCCAGCACTTGGGAGGCTGAGGCAGGAGGATTGTTGTGAGTTCGAGACCAGCTTGAGCTACAAAATGAGCTTAAGGCCAGCCTGAACTGCATAGTGAGACCCTGTCTCAAAAAAAAAAGACCTAAATAAATAAATAAATAAAGCAGTATTGAGGGGAAACTTCACAGGAAACTGGGGACAGGTGGTTGGGGGGGTTGAGGCTGTACCCTTTAAGGAAAAGGTTGCTTTCTTTTGACTCTCTTCTGAGCCCTATGTTTGTTAAACTCTGAAATTCTCAGATAATTCCTGTAGTGCTCCCTCCTTCTTGTCTCTTTCCTCTTCTCTGTCTCTCCACTTATTCTCTTGACTTGTCCATGTTGTTTGCAGCCCAGTGCTTTACCTCTGAGCCTCACTACTCAGCGATCTTTCTGTTGGACCCTCTCCCAGTCCAATTTCAGTGGCCAGAACACCGGCATGGCAGGTACCAGGTATTAAACCCAACCCAGATCCTTGCGCAAGCAATTTCTATGGCCCTGTCATTCTGTTTTTTTTTTTTTTTTTTTATTCTGTTCTTAATAATACTAATGTATGCAATAATTATTTTGTAAAACTCACCATTTGATTTATTATTATTATTTTTTTGGTGGAACTGGGGATTGAACTCAGGCCCTTGTGCTTCCCAGGGAAGCATTTATTCCACTGAGACATCTCCAATACCCTAAAACTCACCATTTGAAAGCATATAATTTGGTGGTTTTTGGTTTATTCATAGTGTTTAACAGCTGTTACCACTTTCTAATTCCAGAATGTTTTCATCATTCACATATACAAAAGTTGATACCTGTTAGCAGTCTGTTCCTATTACGTAACCCTTATTCCCAAATCTCATGATGGCTGAACTTCCTGCCTTCATTTTGGACATTTCTTATGAATGCAGTCATATAATAAATGGCCTTTTGTGCCTAGCTTCTTTCACTTAACATTGTTTTCAGGCTTGTGCACATTGTACCCTGTATTTTTAAAATAATTTTATGTCTAATATTTCATTATGGATATTTCATATTTATGTATTTTGTTTGGCTTGGGTCTGTTCTTTATTTTTTAATTTAATTAATTTTTGTCTGTTTTTGAGACAAGGTTTCACTATGCAGTTTAGGCTGACCTAGAGCTCACTTTGTAACCCTTGCACTCCCAGGGATCTTCATGCCTCGGCCTCCCAAATGCTGGAATTACAGGTGTGCACCACCACTCCTGGCTGTGATTGTGGTGTTGTCTTGTGCTGTTTCATTTCATTTTGTTTTGTTTTTGACACTGGCGATTGAACTCAGAGCATCCTGGGGAACAGTTGAAGTATATCCTTTATTTGTCCCATTCCAGGGGATTGAATCCAGTGTCTGAGTTCTTTTTGTTCTTACTTTTATTTCAAGACAGAGTCTCCCTTAGATTTGCCAGAGGTGGGGCTTACAGGGCTCCCCATCTCCTCTGTAGTTGAGTTACCCCATCTTTGATATCATTTCCCTTCCAGGAAGCTAGCCTAAGTCTCCTAGACTCTTGGAGCTACCTCAAACATCAAATATAAAATTTTGCTGAAGTTTTTTCTTATGTTGCCAGTGTTTTAGGTCTCTCATCCTAGATGGAAAAGATTAATACCTTTCTTCTTTTCAAACTTTTACAGTATTGGCACTTATATTTAGGTCTTAGCCATCTCATGTTAATTTTTATGGTATAAAATAGACATCCAAATTTATTTATTTATTTATTTATTTATTTATTTATTTTTTCTTGTCTTTTTTTTTTTTTTTTTTT
>PVKA01047500.1:0-14295 GCA_004027165.1 Ctenomys sociabilis | reverse complement strand
TTCAGGTATGACTTCTCATAACCAAGGATTTTTATCAGAGACAGAGGTACATTATTCCTTCCACAAAGTGGCAAATGAAAGAACCAGAAGTGGCGGCCATAGCAATTCACAGTTTAGGAAAGGATGGAAAGTTGCTGATAAGTGTGAAAATGCAAAATCATTTTGTAATGGACACAACCAGTGGGGAGCAGCAAGAAGCAGCAGAAGCTTCACTGTTGACAGTGACCAAAAATCTGTAACATCTGTGAAAATGCCCGAACTTATGCCATTTATTTTCAGTGATCCATGTGATTCCCCAAGTAAGCATTCACATCAAATTATGAACGATAACTTTTCTTGCAAAGAAAATTTTAAAGAGCTAAACATGTGTTTAGTCTGTGATTCACTCGGTTACTTGAAAAAACTCAAATTCTTTGATGTTGGATTACATTTTCTTTCAAATATTTCTGTAGACAGGAGGGTTAACAAAGACAAGCTCACTTCCAGATGTGATCATTTAGAGATTCCCTCTATGAGAAGTACATTATGTTTTGATCAGCAAATAGATCTTTCTTCTGCTACAGTAAACCATTTTGAGAAGTGTGGAATATTACTTGCTCATCCATTAATGCTTAATCAAAATCCAGATGCAGATATTTGGAAAACTCCTGATAAACATAATGAACAAGGGAAGGTCTTTAGTAAAGGCTCTAGCCAACAAAATTACCAGGATATTTATAGTGGACAGAAAATTTATGAATGTAATAAAATTCATGAAAACTTTACACCTGGCTCAAATTCTAATAAATATCAGTATATTCATTTTCCACAGAATATTTATAAATGTGAGAAATGTGGGGAAGTCTTTGATCAGTGTTCAAAACTTGCTGTCCATCAAAGCATCCATATTCAGCACCAGACAACAGATACTATAGATGAGCATTACAGATGTAAAGGATGTGACAAAGTCCTTACCAAAACTTTAGTTTTTACTCAACACCAGAATATTGAAACTGAAGAGAAACCCTACAAAAGTGCTTATTATTGCAGAGATTTTAATCAAAATGCAACTCCTATTCAACACAAGACAATTAAGCGAAGACAGAATCCTTACAAATGTAAAATTTGTGGCAGAACATTTAGATTTATTTCAACTCTTACTCAACACCAGTTAATTCATACAGGAGAAAAACCTTACAAATGCAAAGAATGTAACAAAGCCTTTAATCAAAGCTCTAATCTTACCCGACATCAGAGAATCCATACTGCAGATAAACCTTATGAGTGTAAAGAGTGTGGTAAATTCTTTAAATATCGCTCAACTCTCACTGAACATCTGAGAATTCATGCTGGAGAGAAGCCCTTCAAATGTAAAGAATGTAGGAAAGCCTTTCATCAAAGCTCAAATCTTACTAGACACCAGAGAATTCATACTGGAGAGAAACCCTACAAATGTAAAGAATGTGGCAAAGCATTTGCTGGAAGTTCAAATCTTACTTTACATAGAAGAAGACACACTGGAGAGAGACCTTACAAATGTCAAGAATGTGGCAAAGCATTTCATCAAAGCTCTGCCTTTGCTCAACATCAAAGAATTCATACTAAAGAGAAACCACACAAATGTGAATACTATGACAAAGTCTTTGATAGAAGCTCCACAGTTACTGAACACCAGATAATTCATGCTAGAAAGAAACCATACAATGAAAAGAATGTGACGAACACTTTAATCGAACCTCACATCTTACTCAGAACCCAATGATATGTTGGAGAAAAAAATTAACAAATGTAAAAAATTTGGCATTCAGGCAGATCAAAGCTTAATCATTATGGAACGCTAAAGAATTTATAGTAGAGAGAAGCCTTAAAAATGTAGTGTCACAAATCATTTACCCAGTATTCAAATCTTACACATAACCTTATTCCTGTTAGATAAAAATCTCATCAAATTAAAACTTACTTTCTGAAAAATATACACTGGAAAGAAAACCTCAGGTGTAAAGATTGTGTCAGATTATGTCATCAAAACTTAAAGCTTTTTTAACATCTTGAGAGACTATTAATCCTTTTCCTCTGTCATTATGTATAAGCATGGTGCCTGACATAATGTTGCTGGCAATTTGATCAAGCATTTATTGAATACTTCTATTTTCTGTGTTGAGTACTAAGCTAAATAAATTTTAATGATAAAGCATTTATATAACCTTAAAAAAAAAAAACTTAAAAGCTTTTTGTACTCTTTGTCCATTAACTAGCCTCAAATTTGAAAACTGGGTAATGAAACACTCAGAAATTGGTCTTTGTATCATGAAATCTGATTTTGGACAAAAAAGTGGTTTTTTTAAAAAGAACATGTAAATTTTGAGTTATTGTCTTTAAACTTTAAATTTTTTAATGAATAAAAGAATGGTTCATAATATGTTCACAGTGTTGAGTAGTGAATGATGTGCTAATCTACCAAGACACTAAACTCTTCCAGCTTATTCAAGTTTTTAGGAACTAGATTGTGTCAATACATTACTGGGAAAAAGGCAGAATGACTTTTTTAGTAATCTTTCTAGCCATTGAACTCGAGGTAATTTGGATACCAATATTTTCAGTAGTCATAGTTTTATTTAAGACTCCCTCTACCCATGACTGCCACCATAGCTGCTCCATAATTCTGTAACTTTAACATTCTACCTTCTATGTGAACTTATTTCCTTGGAGATAACTTGTATTTTTTTTTTACTTGTTGGGTAGTGTTCTATAAATATTAATTAAAAAAAAAAAAAAGTCTACCTGCTTAAGACTTCCCTTTCCTGCTGTGGCTGTTCCCTAGTCCCACCCTCTCCCCTTGGGACAAAGATAGTCTGTGTCTACTTCCCATGACTTTTATACCCAGAACCAGTTATGAACACTCCTAGGATGGCTGATATCTCTTTGTTGTCAACCAGTTGTGATGACAACTGCCTTGGTGATTCAACCCCATCTCTGTTACAGTTGTGAATCCCAACTAAAAATGTCTACTGTGGATCATGTTCTCATTTTGTCACTCAGTTGTGAGAATTACATCTCTGCCCTCCATGGATACATTCCTTCTTTTATTCTTCCTTCCTCTTCCCTTAGCCTGTCAAAATTTCTGAAACTTCTTTATGTCTATTCTGATCTGAAGCTGAGATGTCCAGTATTCTGCAACACTAGATGGCCACACTACAAACCGGACAAGAGTTCATGCTGATGAGAAAATGGTAATGATAGCCCTATTCTTTGGGACTTAGACAACTACTGCCAGAGGTTAAGTAAATGATCCAAATTGCTTACACTTTACATCTTTAAACGGCAATATTCCTTCCCATTTTGTGTGGCTCATAGGAATCCTCTCAAGTCCTTTCCCTCCACTTTTTTACCCCTCTACTAGATTCAAACTTCTCTTTTATAAGAGACTCAGTTGACCTTGCTGTTCCCCTGGCAGGTCCCTACACCTGCAGACATAGGTACTCTTTTTCCTTTCCCAGCATCTGTCATTTTCAGTCAGTCCCAGGTAATCCCTCTGCCACTTTCCTCGGCAAACCTATGTTTGTCTCTCTTTGAGACTTCCATTCAATTATAGTTCTCTGTACAATGCTACTGACTCCACTCAACTCTATACCAAATCTTGCAATTTGGCCCCCAAAACCTTGCTCCTGTCCTGCCCCGTAGTTCCCATCCTGTGAGGTGGTAGGATACAAGAGAATAATTGAAATTCATAACCCTTTCTCCCTGACTTCTCAAATTAGCATTTGGACTCCTCTGATACCACCCCATATATACAGGAATTCAATTTGGTGGCTTGATCATATAATCTCACCTAGGCAGATTTAAATGTTCTTAGCTCCATTCTCTCTGCAGACAAATGGGAATGAATAATCTTCCTGGCCCAGTTTTATGGGAATGAATGCAGACTCTCAGGCTGATCTTCCTTGCAATGGGTATTGTAGCTGTTCTCTAGGAAGACCCACATTGGGAACTGTCAGCCAGGTGCCCATAATATAGTTAATCAAGATTACATAATCTAATTCATAGACTTCTCAGTGTGACCTATATGGTAGTTAATTTTGATAGAATCAAAGAAAAACCACTAAGAACAGGGATGAAAGTGACTGCTTATGGCTTACATACTCAGGCGGTTCACCATATTTGACACAGGACAGCTAGGACAGCTTGGACAGCTTATCCTAAAGATTCATTGCTCTTATTTACCACTCAATCTGTCCTGGATTTAAAAGATGCCTTTTTCACTGTTCCCTTACAACCTTTCTTTGCCTTCATCTAGACAGACCCTGACACTGGGCCAGTACTTTTTTTTTCATTAGGGCTTCCAGTACAAGCCTACTATGTCAGTCAGGCCCTCATACATGTTTCAGAGTCTTTTCCTCCCTCACCTCATACTGTATTTAGATGACCTCATTCTGTGTAGCCCATCCTGTGTTCTCCAATCATCAACAGACATAAACAAACAAAACTGAGGCTGGCCCTCATATCTCACAGCATTAGTTAATTACTTTGGCTTTTAATATTTTTACTGTCAGATTAAAGTGGTTGAAAGTAGTGCATTTCTGAACTGCTGATGTTAGCCTACACTGTAAGAAACCCTCAGGCTGGACCAAACACCCAGGTAATGGCCAGAACTGCTGATAAGGCCTCATTACTAAAGGGTACATCTTCAGGACCATGCTTCAAATTCTACCAATTAAAATCATTGGACCAAGGTATGCCCACAGCCCAGGATTTTTTCAAAGCTTTGCCCTTCATGTTAGGGCCCACACTTAGACTACCCTGTGACTAACATCAGCCTCTGGAACTAATGCCACATGGAACATCTCAGATGCCAGAGTCAGTAACTCTTACAGTGGAGAGTAAGTTTATCCTAGTCCTGATTAACAGTAGTACCATTCTACTGCCTTCCAGGTACCAACCTCAATCCAATTACTGTTGTGGGCATTGATGTCAAGGTGTGAAGATCTTTAATTCCCCCCACAGTCATCCTTACCTGTCCCATAAGCCTTTTAGGCTGAGACATCTTAACTAAGTTGTCAGCTACTCTGACCATTCTTGACATATGCCTGTCCCTTAAATAGCCATCCTAATGACTCTGCTGCCTACATCTTCCATAAGTTCCTCCATTGCAAACCTGAGTTTGGGACCCTTCTAATACATTCCTGGCTTTATTCCTACAAATACTTAACATCTTTCTTGACCCAGCCCTTTAGAACCCAACCCCCACCATCAAATAACAGTTTGTTTCCTTTTTTCAACATTATGGAATACTTGTGCCTGGGGTTCCT
Source organism: Ctenomys sociabilis (assembly GCA_004027165.1). Classification (NCBI taxonomy): domain Eukaryota; kingdom Metazoa; phylum Chordata; class Mammalia; order Rodentia; family Ctenomyidae; genus Ctenomys; species Ctenomys sociabilis. The sequence goes on along the minus strand of PVKA01047500.1, from coordinate 9,010 downwards.
GGCTTTGCCCTTCTCACAAAATGCCTGTACAAACTTACACTGGGAAACCCCACTGAGACCTTAGTTCACAAGATCTTCTCTTATCCCTTCAGCCTTAAAAGGGGCCCTAAAAAGTCCCTCCTTATCCCTTCCAGACCATCCACAGCTTCAATCTTTGTACAACTGAACACAGAGAATATACAAGAGTTCTATTAACAGGATCCAAGCCTACTTTCTTACCCTGCCCAATGACAGTACCTGATTCCTGATCTGGTTTTACGTCTATGAATTCTTGCCTACTGTGACAAGATCTTTTAATTTCTATCAAATCCCTTTATGACACCTCTGTTGTCTTTGAGGGAAAGACAGATGACTCTTCCAGGCTGGTACAAGATATCAATGCTGAAGTCCTTCCCATATGCCATCTTACTTAGCTTTTACACACATTTGTCCTCCATTACTCTATCTATCACTCATTAATCTGTCCTGGATTTAAAAGATGCCTTTTTCACTATTCCCTTGCATCCACTCCTATTTTAAGCCTTGGTGCCTACAGTCCAGGTGGATGGAACACTTCAGGGCCATCAATGATTATTTGTCTCCAAGACCTGTGGTGGCTGTATCTATCCAGAACAAAGCTGCACTCTACTGACAATTTACATATCCTCATAGAAATCACAAGTAATCTCCTCTATTTCCGTAATGCTAACCCGAGTTCCATTAGACACTTAAATAAATGCCTTAGCTTTGCATCTCCTGCCACTTCACTTACTTCTTTCATTCAGTTATGGTGTTTTGAAACTGTCTGATTGACATTTGTATTTCAATAAAATAAAAATAAATGAAAAAAAAAAAAAAAAAAGAAGAGGCTGAGTGGGGCTGGTGAGATAGATCAGCAATCTAAAGCACCTGCTTAGTTGAGCTTAGGCACAGTTGAATGTACTGTCACCACATGCCACAGCAGCAGTGCCTTAAGGGTGGGCTGAGTTGCCAATAAAATAAAATTAAATTAAAAAAAAATAGAAATTACTTGGTTTCATTCTCAAACCTCCAACCTCAAGTCCTTCTTTACCTGGACAGATCTCCTTTACCAGGGCACTCTCTGTGACTTCTCAGATAAGATCAAATTGTTTTGCTTCCTTATTGCACTCCTTCTATTTGATGGTTGATGAAGAGGAATTTAAGCATCCTCTTTTTTAGTGGATTTTCCCATGGGTTTTACTTTCAGATCTGCTGGGAGTCCAATCCAATTGTGTTTTGCTTCAGGTATAGAATCATTCCTTGTGCTCACACTCATTTTCACCCCATGTAGGCCCCTTCTCTCCTCCATGCCCTTTATCCCAATAATCACTTCCTTTTGGCATGTCCCATAGTTGCACCCCCACAGCTTCTTCTGACCATGCTTAATTATTTCTTCAAAACTCTACACTTCACTCATTTCTTGATAAATTGGTCTAATCCTTCCTTATCCAAAAAATTCTGGCTTTACTCTCTGTCTACAGTCACCTAAATGGTGCAGCAGTTCCAGGTCTAGCTCCTTACGAACATTGTACACTATTCCCAATATGAAATGAAAGGCTCACACTGACTCCTCAGGAAAATGTCCATAGTCACTTCCCCTCACACTGATAATACACAGTACTTTTAATCAGAATGAGTGGCTTGACTTCTCTGGTCTTATTTCACTAGCACATATAAATACAAGACTAAGCCAATTTGTGGCCCCATAACTACTGATACTATTCTGACTTTTTAAGCCTCTGTTTGCATTTAGCTTCATCTGTCCTCCAACATATTACTAACACATCTTTCCCCTCATCAATATAATTTTCACACAATTATATTGTTACTGGCCTTAGGTAATCATGCCAGCTACCAATTTACTCAGGATACCCCATTCACTCTGGTTGTTCTCTTTTCCAGTCCCTGAAAGGTTGTGACAATATTATTACTCAGTAAACAGTAAAAGTTCTACAATATATTTCCCTGTCCTATGCATGATCATACTCCCAAGGACTGCTTGTCATCAATCTCTGATAGCCTGCTCTTGCCTTCCTTTGACTACCCACCACAATGGCTTCCAAAAAACCCAGAAGATTGTTCCTACAATAGGAATACAAATAATAGATGTTAATCAGATCCCCTGGCAGGACCCTTCCAACCCTGACATGAGCTGACCTTGTAGGCATCCTGAGCATTTGTGAAAGAGAAAATGAACCTCTTTAGCATCCACTACCAATTCTGCTGACCCAGCCAAGGTGTCTTTTTTTTTTTTGGGGGGGGGAGTTCCACCTGCTTGTACCTTCCCACTATCAGGACTACCTCTTGAATACTGACCTTACAGAACAAGATAGACTTCAATAGCAATGACTTTCCAAAATCATGGAATTTTTTTGGGTCTCTTAACTACCAAGAAGTTATTTTCATTCATTTGGGTCAAAAATATGTCTGAGTGCATTCTGATATTGTAAAGAAGTTTGTATTTCATTTCATGAACAGTTGTTCTTATTTGAGCTCAACAATCTTCTCTTTTAATATTTGGGTTTTTTTTTTTTTTTTTTTTTTTTTTTTTTTTTTTTTTTTTTTTTTTTTTTTTTTTTTTTTTTTTTTTTGTCTTTTTGAGACAGGGTCTCACTATGCAGTTCAGGCTGGCCTTAAGCTCACTTTGTAGCTCAGGCTGGTCTTGAACTCACAACAATTCTCCTGTCTCAGCCTCCTGAATGCTGGGATTACAGGCCTGCACCAAATATTTGTTAATAATACAGTTTAAGTAATTGACTTAAAAACTATGCTGTCACCTAATTCACAAGCTGTGCTAAGAGATACCAAACTTAGTTTACTAACAGTTCACTTAAAAATTAAGCTAATTAAACAAAAATTCCTTGGAGTGGTGAGAGATTATTGGAGAGGAATCCAATTGGTGAATAGAGGAGTAACCAGCCTTTGTTTACTAATAAGGAGCCCCCAAAATGTGATCATTAGGGAACATAAAGTTTTTCAGAAAAAAATTGCAATGTTTTTCTCATAAAAGATGCTTTTGATACAAAACTAAATTAAGAAACAAAGGTTTTCACATGCACATGACAATTCATTGTTGTTCATTTCATTGTGTTTTCAGTGTATTTATGATAACATATGTACAGGTTTTCCAAAATATAAAACAAAGTTTGATTGTGGTAATAAGACTTTTCTTTTTGATTCAGATCTCTTAATATTTTTATTTTTAATTTATTCATTTGTATTTTTAACTTGAAGAGTGAAAAATAGAAGCAAAAACAAATAGAAAAAAGACATAAACAGGGTAACATACAATAATATATATGTTAAAGATTTTCAAAATATGGATATATATATATATATATATATATATATATATATATATATATATATATATATATAAAACAATTCAACACAGATCAGCAGTCCACAATGGAAGTGGGTTATCCATAGAAGTGGTAGACTTGAGCCATTCATAGCTCAGTATATTAATATAGCTTTACTTTATATACCTCCATTTTTATATTTTTCTGCTGGATGGTTAAGACCGAGTTAAGGCAAGACCTATATAAGGCAAGACCTATATAACAATAAATGTAACTTTTATATCAGACAAGGTCAGTCAGCTACCCTCAGAGTTTATCCTGTAACCCTGTACCTCACTTTGTAGATCCCTTGTCAGTGTCAGCCATGTGGATGAGTCATGGCCATTGCTTGAACAATTTGCTCTCCGTTGAGGCCTGAGAGAAAGTTTTCTCTCCATGTGACTCTTCTTAGGCACACTCTACATTATTGATTGCCTTCCTCTGTGGCCCCATAATCTCCTTGATCAGAAAATTTGGGGCACAACTGAGTTACACGATGTTACAGTACAAATTCTCCTATGTCCTGAATCTTCACTGATCTTGAAAGGCTAGGGCCAAAATGTTGGCTGACCTTGCAGCCTTTCTTTTTCTCTAATTTTGGTATGCAACTTCTTCAATGAAATTAAAAGTGAAGCAGTTTTCTCAAACTCACAGCTGCAGTTAGGTATTACTTTGATTCCAAAACCAAACAAAACTCCAACTAAATCAGAGAACTACAGGTCAATGTCTATAATGACTATACATGCAAAAAATCATCAATAAAATACTAGTAAACATAATGCAACAAATTATTAAGATTAACCATCATAACTAAGTGGGATTCATTCCAGGAATGTAGGGATGGTTCCACACATAAAAATCCATAATTTCAATACACCACAACAATAGAGAAAAACCACATGATCATCTGAATAGATGCAGTACAAGCTTTTCACAAAGTCCAACATATTCATGATGAAAAAAACGACTGAGAATTAGAGTACATGGGTTATATCTCAAAATGATAAAAGCCACCTATGAGAAACCAATAGCCACAGCCAACATCACACAAAATGGGAAAAACTGAATGCCTTCACTTTAAAATCAGGATCAAGACAAGGATGGCCATTGTAATCACCCTTATTCAATATAGTTCTGCAAATCTTACCCAGAGCAAAGGGATAAAAGTGAAAAATAAAAGAATAAAGATTGGAAAAATGAAGTGAAATTATCAGTATTTGCTGATGCTGTGATACTCTACAGAGAGGATCTCAAATATTACACCATGAGTCTTGTAGACTTAAACACCATATTCAGTAATGTATCAGGATGTAAAGCCAACGCACAAAGGTCAGTAGCATTTCTTCTATAAAAATAGTGAATGCACTGAGGAAGAAATTGCACCTTTCACAATAATATCAAAAATATCAGTCTCACAAAGGATGTAAAAGAATTATACATTGATAATTAATGGTACTCTGAGGAAAGAGATTAAAGAAGATTTGACAAAATGGAAAAATATTCCATGCTTCTGGATAAGAAGAATCTACATTTTGAAAAAGGCCACACTCCCAATATTGTTATACAGATATAAAGCAATCCTCACTAAAATACTGTTAGTGTACTGCACAGAGACAGAGAAAACGTTCCTCAAATTGATTTGGAACCGTAAGATACCCAAGATATCAAAAGCAAACCTGGGGAACAAAGGAAAGGCAGGAAGTATCACAATTTCTGACCTGAAATTATACTATAAAGCTACTGTGATAAAATCAGCATGGCACTGGCACAGATATAACCTGAGAAACAATGTAACAGATTAGAAGATCCATACACAAATGCAAGCACACTCAGGTACGTTATGTTTGATGAGTGGCCAAACATGCTCAGTGGAAGAAAGATAGCCTCTGTAATAAATGGTGCAGAAAACACGGACTTTCCACATGCCAAAGGCTAAAACTAGACCCATGGTTATCACTATGCACAAAGCTACAGTCAAAATGAAGCAAAGATTTAAATAGTAAAAGGGAAATTATATCTTCTGGAGGAAAATATATGTAGAAATCTTTTTTCTATTTTCTAAATTACTTTTATTGAGAAACAAATGGCACTGAGGCAGTTTCAAAACTGATTAGTAGGACAGTTTCAATAATTAATACTTTGCTTATTGTTGCCTTTGTAGTGGTTATTCATAGTAGAAGATGCAGACATGGTATCCTGTCCAAATACTATTAGTACAAATCCTTCTCATTGAATTAAGAGAAAGTAGCTATATATTACACCACAAGCCATCTATGAAATGCAAATTAAAACAACACTAAGACAATCTCACCTTAGAAAGAGTGGATATCATAAATAAATCAACTAACAACAAATGTTGGAGAGGCTAGGGGGAAAAAGGAACTATTCTTCACTGCTGGTGGGAATGTAGACTGGTGCAACCATTATGGAAATCACTGTACAGACTCTTAAAAAACTAGGACTAGAAATCCCATTCAAACCAACTATGCCCCTACTGGAAATTTTCCCAGAGGAACTGAAAACATCATATCATAGAGATATATGTGCACATATGTTTATAGCAGCACAATTTGTGATAGACAAATATTGGAAACAACCAAGATGCCTGTCACCTGAAGAATGGATGAAAAAGTTGCATTTTTATACAATGGAGATTTACTCAGCTATAAAGTAGAAATCTTGAAGACATGGTATATAAAGAGTTCATCAACAAAAAACAAACTGCAAGGGAAATACTTCAAAGAATCAGCAACTGGGAGCTCATCTTTTAAAAATGTTTCTGCACTTCTCTGCAAATCTCCAACAGAGTAAAAATTTTAAAAAACTACTGGGAAAAATTATAGTAAACTGTTCCTCCAACAAAGCCCTTCTATCTAGAACATACGCAAGAGACACAAAAGAAGTCATAGAACTGTCCTGCTACAATGCCGTATATGGTTAGTTTTCTAAATTTCTGTGTAAAACCATGTAATTGATTATTCCTATTTTAAAAAAATATTTTTCTATTTTTTTTCTTCACATTCTGTAGGGATTTAAAGTTTTACATATCAATACTTGATGGAAAAGTACCCGTTCTATGTTATGTCTAAGATGTTTGATATTCAGACAGATAGTGAGGTTAAGCTCAACTGCCTATGTTATAATATCATTAGGCTTCTCTTCTGCAGGGTTAACAACTTAAGTTTGCAAACCAAAAATTAGAGAAAAAGAAGGACTGCAAGGTCAACCAACATTTTGGCCCTAGCCATTCAAGGTGTGTGAGGATGCAAGACATAGGATAAACTGTACTATAACATCCTGTAACTCAGTGATGTACCAAATTTTCTGGTCCAGGAGATTATGGGGCCACAGAGGAAAGTGATCAATGATGTAGAGAGAGCCTAAAGAGAGTCACACGGAGAGAAAGCATTCTCTCAGGCTTTCACAGAGAGCAAATTGTTCAAGCAATGACCATGATTCATCCATATGGCTGACACTGACAAAGGATCTACAAACTGCTGTACAGGGTTCCACGGTAAGTTGTGAAGGGGATTTGACTGGCCTTGTCCGATATAAACGTTACATTTTTTGTTATGTAGCTCTTGTCTTAACCATTCAGTAGAAAAGTATAGAAAGATATAGAAAGTAAAGTCATTAATATGCTGAGCTGTAAAGGGCTGAAGTCAACAAGTTCTGACACTGCCAGTCTTGTGCATAACCCAGTACTATATAGACTACTGGACTATGTTGGATTACTCTGCTGAATTCATGTACCTACAATATATGAATGGCAATGTAATACACATCTCTGTAAAAGTTAATAAAAATGGGATATAAATGGACCATTTTGTTGCAAAAATACATATATATTATATACACATATATATTAGCATAAATATAAAGCTATTTTCTCTTAGTTCAATGAGAAGAAAGTTTTGAACTAGTAATATTTAGACAAGCTATCATGTTCACATCTTGTACTAGGAATAACTACCAGAAAGATACCAATATTCAATATTAATTATTGTAACTCTCCTACTAACCTGTCTTGAAACTATCTCATTGTTATTTCTTTCTCAATAAAAGTTTTTAAATAAAAAAGAAAATAAATGTTATAAATAGGAAGATATTTTTCCACTGGTTTTTAATCTGCTATTTTTGTTCTATTAGATTATTTGCATGTTGCTTGTAACCAAAATGTATGTTTTTTCTATTGAATAATATCTATAAAACAATTTATATGAAAAATAGAACACATGAAAAATTTAAAAAATCAGCTCCCCAAATTCAAAGAGTCAGTCCAAAAATGGGCATCCCAAATGAATATACACTTCTCATAGGCAGAAATAAGTGTCAAGTATATATATGGAGAAAAGTTCAACATCTTTTGTTATTTGAGAAATTCAAATTATTTATCTTTTGTTTATTTTAATGAGAAAAAATAGCAATGAAACAGTTTCAAAGCATGTTAGTATGACAGTTGTAATAATTAATATATTGCATATTGTTGTCTTCATAGTAGTTATTCAGAGGACAAGATCTAGACATGATATCTTGTCTAATAACTATTAGTACAAGCCTTTCTTCTCATTGATCTAAGAGAAAGTAGCTGTATTTCTATCCTCACTCTTATTTATACAAATATATTTTTTTTCACTACAAGATGGTCCTTTATTTATATCCCTCTTTTTTGTTTTGTTTTGTCAGAGATGGGTGCTCCTTTACAGTTAGAGAAGCTGTATTTGGAGAAGTCTTAAAGGCCCTTTACATACTTGAAGCAAGTCTAAATTTTATAGGTACCTGAATTCAGCAAAATAACCTAATATAGTCCAATAGTCAAAATAGTAGACAGTTATCATCAGAATTGGCAGTTGTCAGAAGTTGTTGACTTGAGCCTTTTATAGCTCAGTATATGAATATGGCATTACTCTTATACCTCATGGTTATACTTTTCTGCTGGATGGTTAAGACAAAGTTAAAGCAAAACCTATGAGAAATGAAAATTAAAACATTGAGATTCCACTTATCCCAGGAAAGAATTACTAACATCAAGAAGTCAGTAATAACAAATGCTGAAGAGACTGTTGAGAAAAAGTAACCCTACTGCATTGTTGTTGAGAGTGCAAACTAGTACAACCACTATGGAAATCAGTATGGAGGTTCCTTAAAAATCTAGAGTCCTTTCAAGCCAGCTATTCCCTTCATGAGCAGTTTTCCAGAGCTGGAAACATCATACCACTTCAATATATGTGCACCCATATGTGATATATAGCAGCACAATTTGTTAAAGCTAAATCCTGGAAACAGCATAGGTGTCCATCAACTGAAGAATGCATAAAGAAAATGTGTTATTTTTACACAATGGAGTATTATACAGCTATAAAACAAGATCTATTTGAGTGCTTTTGTTGGTAAATGGATACAACTAGAGAACATATGCTTAAGTGAAATAATGAGACCTGCATGTTCAGACATTGTATTGTCTCATTAGTGTGAGAATCTAAGTTAAAAAAAGAAAAAAAGAAATATGAAGGGCGCAACAGATACTGGGAAAAGGGAATGAACTTATTCAGAAGGAAAGAGTTACTGAGTTGAGGAGAACAGGAGAGGGAGTGGGGGAAAGATATTAATTTATGTAAGTAAGCAGGATGATTTGGGCAACTGTACTGTTCATTTCTGCCAGTGTATGG
>PVKA01047499.1:0-14297 GCA_004027165.1 Ctenomys sociabilis | reverse complement strand
TTTTTTTTTTTTTTTTTTTTTTTTTTTTTTTTTTTTTTTTTTTTTTTTGTCTTTTTGAGACAGGGTCTCACTGTGCAGTTCAGGCTGGCCTTAAGCTCACTTTGTAGCTCAGGCTGGTCTTGAACTCACAACAATCCTCCTGCCTCAGCCTCCCAAGTGCTGGGATTACAGGCATGCGCCACCACGCCCGGCGGCAGGGCTTATGAAGGAGCCCAACCATCAACGGAAAACATAGGCAGGCAGTAGTGCGCCCAGGAAGAAGGGAATGTGGGTATGTATGAAAGCCTCTGCAAAGGGAAGATGCCACTGCTCTTGGTCTTAGTTACTTTTCCTGTTTCTGAAACAAAATACGGAGTATCTAAAGGAGGAGAGCTTTATTTTGACTTATAACTTGTAGATGACTCAGTCCATAATTGGCTGGCAGGGTGGCATGGTAGAGGGGCATCATAGAGGAGAAAAAAATAGTTTATGGTGAAGGCAAGAGGCAGCAAAAACACCAAGCGGCAAGCGACCAACAGAGACAACAGCAATCCTCTTCCTGACTCTATCTTCTTCCCTTAGGGCAGGAAGCACCCTTCATCCTAACATCACAACAAGTCAGTGCCAGTATCACATGCTTAATCTCAGCATCAAACATTCTAGATTCAGCCACATCTGAAAAATTCCACCTATGACTACATGAAGCAACATCTAGATGCCCCATAACACTCTCTTATTTTGAGACAAAGGTGAGGGTAACCGATTCTTGTTTCCTTTTGGATACCTGCCCTGGCTCACCCTGGGGTCCAGTGTGTGGCCCCCATGTACCTCACTCATGTGGCCTGGTCAGGATCCTCTTCTATAGAAAACACAAGGACAGTTCCCATTCAAATCCACTGCACCCAAATCAATACAGGACTCAGCAAAGCTGAGAAGACAAAGACCTAACAGAAAGCTGAAGAGCACAACTGCTTTCCTCACATCCTCTGCCCCAGGAGTCCCAGGCTTGCTGGAGCACAGTGCCTAATTGGGAATATAAAGAATGTATGAGGGAGGACAAAAAATATGTGTATACCTCCAAGTAACAGTGAGGGCCAGCCAGTGCCTTTCAGCCAAGCTCTCCTCCCAAATTCCAGGCTCAGTACCACTGATAACACCACTTACCTGAGTTCCCTAGGGAAAGGAGGTGATGGGAAAATAAATCATAAATATTTATCATTGCCTTAGAAAGCAGAAACATCTGCTAAAACCTGAGCAGGTTCTTTAGCTTACCATGTGTGTGGGCTTTCAACAGGGCCACACACCCTAGCTCTGCCCTCATTTATCAAGTTGCAGAGGGCACAGTAAGTGAGCGTGCCATTCTGCCCATGAAAGAATGGGAAGACATGGCCCAGGGCCACTGAGCAGAAAAACTGCTACTCAAGCACTGCCTGTGGCCCTGAGACACAAAGGCTAAGCACAGTGCCCAAAGGTGAAAGCTCTCTGGCAGTAAAGTTCCTGTTCCACACAGTCACTCAGCCAATGGCCTTTGGCACCTGTTGCTCAGTATCTACTGAGAGGGCCGTAGCATCCTGTGCTGTTGTGCTTTAGATCTAAAATGCCATTCAATCTGTGTGGAAGGTGACTGGATCACAGGGGTCCTTTGCTCACTGGGTTCATCCACGGATGAGTTCTTAACTGAAGGGGCTGTTAGGAGGGAGGGCCTGGTTGGAGATGGGCTGCTGGGAGTGTGGTTTAGAAAAGTACCCCGTCCCTGGCTTCTCCTGTTTCGATTTGCATCCTGGCCCTCACAGGATGAAGCACCTTGTTTTCTGCCTTGCCCCACTGCCACTCTGGTCCTGTCTTGAAGTCAGCATGCCCTGGACTGAATCCATGAACCAAAATAAAACTCTCTTAAGTTGTGGGTGTTGCATAGTTTGTCCCAGCAATAAGAAAATGACTAAGATATCTGCTTCACTGGTGGCATGTGCCACATTGCCTGGTCCTTCTGTTCTTTGCTCCTCATCTAGTTACTCCGATATTTCTTTGTCCTTGTTTTCCTATCTTCCTTCTCTCCCTTTAATCCGTTGGGCCTCTGATGGGAATGAAGATGCTAACTATCAAGAAGGGTCAGGACTACTTTGTGCTAAGTAGCACCTCACTTAGCACATTCCAGTTAGACTGCAGGATGCTTCTTGCTCGCCAGAAGGATTGAGTGTGTAACATATGGCCAGGTAGTGGTACAAAAGAACTCAGATAAAGCAGTAGATGAAAGCTTCTAAGCATTGGCACCACAGCAGACAGGAAAGACCCTTGCTCATTTTCAATTAAAATGGTTTTACCTTTGCTAGGGAATTCATTTGGAAGCTTTCTGAGTAAAGCAGTCTGTCAAAATTTCTAAACACAGGGCCAGGGCAATAATTCAGTGACAGAGTATGTGCCTAGCATGCATAATGCCCTGGGTGCAGCCCCCAGGACCATAAAAACCAACCAAGCAACCAACCAACTAAACAAGATTTCTGAAAATAAAGTGTTACTTTCAGGTGATTCGCCAAATACTCTGAACAACTTCTTTTTCTCTGGGGTTAATGAGTAATACATGCAATATAACAAACCTCCTTGTTTTCTTTTTCAAGAGCTTCTACAAAGCAGCATGTAAACATCTGAGTAGCAGCTAGTACTTCTGGGGCTCCATCAGTTTCAAGGAGTGCATACCTGAACAACACCAAGCCAGAGCACAACAGTGAATGACAAGACAGCAAACACACCAAACTGAACTGGAATGAAAGGTACAATGGAACTGCTTTTTGTGCCTTACCCTTCACCAGTGAAGGTTAAAGCAGAAGGAATGAATCTATTACTCTCTTTTCTAGGTAGTCTCTTTAAATTGCAAGGTACAGAGCTCAGAGCTCTCTGTCTCTCTGTTCTTGAATTGTTAAATACTGCAGAGCCCTTGCACTGGCCTGAACACTTTTCATAGCTTCTGTGTGCTAAAGGCCAGGACATGTGACATTAGAATACATATTGCTTTTGTAAGTAGTGATAGAGCTGCCTGAAATAAAATGGCTCAGTCAAACCTGCTAGCAAAGAGTTAGAGAATACAGGTGTACTGGGATTGGTTTCCATATAATTTAACCTTTCTTTATGTTTGTTTAAGCAGAAAACGCTAACTCAAACTTGGCTAGCTTTAACTTAGAACCATTCCTACCTTCTTATTCCTGTGGTCATTTACCAGTGGCTAAGGGTTGGGTTCAAGAAAGTCCCAAGTGGTGAGTCATTCCTCTTTGTACGATTTTCTCTCCCCAGACCTGCTTGTGGATAGGTAGGCCAGGGTGGAGGCAGGTCCCCACCCAGATGCCCTGTGCTCCTGAGAGGCTTCAAACACTCCTAGGCAACAAGCTCCTCAGAAGAATCTCTACTAGGACTCCACGGCTGACACCTCCAGCTGGCCACATCCTAAACTAGTAGACAGGGACCACCTTGCCTCTTTCCTATTGAGAATCCAACACACTGCCTAGGAAAAATGCACGTTGTTAAAGTAAAAATTAACACATTGTAAGACAACATGCATGGTTCACTCTGCTTTTCACAAAAACTCTATTAACAATAGCTTTGTGTTTCTTTTTCTTAGCTTCTGTAGCTTGAGATTCTTTTACAAAGATTGGTCAGCCCTCATGTGGTGAAGGGAGTATATTGCTACACCTTATTTTAAGCTGAGAAAAATCCTGCCTAATTCATGATAAAAAATGTAATTCAACTCTGCTTTTATGCATTATTACTATTAGAATTTTCAAAGGTTTAAGAAAAAAATCATCTTAACATTTAGGCATATGTCTTTAAATATATACTGATTTGAGTTTCTACTGCTAATTTAAAAAAAAGCTCAATGAAATAAAAAGGAATAAAAATTTTTAACTTCTCTATGGGGTAGTTGGAGGCTTCTCCAGGTTTTTAAATTCATGTTTGGAAGTTGAGTGCTTTTATATCAACTACTAGCAAAATCTGCATAATATTTACCTGAACATTTCATCAACAACTCTGAATATGGCAGGATGGCAGGCTGCTTGAGGCTGTAAAACAGAAAGACCCATAAGAAAGTAAGACAAAGATTTTGATCCAAAGCACCTCATGCCATGCCAGCTCTGCCTCTGGATGTGCAGAGCCAGTGATGGAGTGCGGGGGTGGTAGCACATGCCTGTAATCCAAGAGCTTAGAATTATCAGGCAGATAAACTGTTAGGGCCACAGAGAGAATGGGCATATCTCTGGGCAAAAAGAAGAACAACTAGTATAAAGGCATGCAGGTAAACATGCAAACAGTGGTTTTCTTTGTACTCTTGGATGGTACATTTTTCATAATAAATCCCTATTATACAGGGGGAAAAAAAGTTTAATGGCCAATTTTTCTACCAGTACACCAGAGTGAAGACACAGAACCTACCTGTGTTACTAATTTCCCTTAAATGTGTCTTGTGTCTGACCTCCTCAAGGGGCCTGGAAGTGTCTCAAAGTCACATCTATTTTTTGTTCCTGGTTTTCTTGTGATTGAATCCACAGTCATGTAGAACTATTGCTGAAGAAACCAGTAACCCCTCCCATGCTGGACTAAGTAACACAATTTTTATTACACTGTTAATTTAGCAGTTTTAACAATTGAGTATGAAAGAAAAAAAAGGTAACATTATCCTGAATGTTGCCTCCTATGACTCAACAAGTTTCATATTTTTTTGGCCAGAGCTCAAAGCAAGAGCTGATGCAGAAGCCCATGTGTCATAAAACAAATATTTTATAGTAGCATCCAATGTTAGTGGGTTAGTCTCTAAATAAAATTTCTTCAATTATATTGCATTTGATATAGCTTTATGAAATATCTTTTATAGTCTCCATCAACAAGAAAAAAAGAGACAGGACAAGTCCTTCTCTACAGTTTTATGGACTTTCTTGAATAAAGCACAGTGCCAGCCTTGGGACTTCCTGTTTTTTTGCTCTTCCACCTGGCATCACAACTTGCGACATTGAGTGTGCGCCATCTTGTGTCTTCAGGCCGCCACTACAGGCCACAGAAGGCTCCAGACAAAAGCATCACTATTCAAATAATGGGGTGATTGCTTTTTTATTTGAAGGAGAAAGATTTGTAACTTGCAAGTTTAAATATTTGACTGTCTAATAGAGTGATCCATGATCTCTAATCCTCCACTGATGTGCATTTTTTTTATCTAAAAGAAACCAACTGGAAATTCTCACAGATAAATGTATTACCTACTTAAAATGCAACAAAGCAGAGCAAAGGCAGGTCATTTCTTGGTTTTCATCTCAGCCAGCCAGTTAATCTTTTTGCTTCTAATGCTCACTGTAAATAATAACAGTTATTAAGAGGCTACTGGAAAATATAAAAGTTTCAATGTTTTCATAATGGGAAAAAATCAAACAAGGAAAAAGAATACTACAAATCTTAAAGAAATATGATTTTGTTAAGTTTGCCAGAAGTCAATTTTCCAGATTTCTCTAGAAGAAGGTTTAACTTCTTCTAGAAGTTCAACAGCAGTGCTACATGCCCACAGGCATACAGACACTCAGAGCATGAAAGCACATGGATAGAAAATAAGATCAGAACTGCAAATGGTATAATAAAACAATTCTAAATGGCCTAAGCCCCTTTGCAGGTTTGATGCTACTGAAAATCATTCTACATGGCAAAGATGAGGATGATCCATGAGGCGGACTGGGGCTGCCTTAAGAACCACGGGGGTGGGGGAAATCCTGAAGTTCTTACATTTTCAAGATAGAATGAGAGCTTGGAACACTTTTCTCTCACGCAGTGTTTTCCAGCAAAACAGCTCAATCAAATGTTTCAGATATCTCCAGGCTGTGCAGAATCTGCCTGTTCTCCTCATACAGATGGATTCTCCAATTAGGTTTTTTTCTTTCCAAATATTTCAGACCATTGGTTACTCTCAGCCTGGTTCCGCAACCTGTCTTTGCTTTTATACCAGGAAAGAGGCCAGGATATCCAGGCTGTTCTCTGCCATCTGCATGCTTTAGTGGCAGTTTTTAAAAATGAGACTTTACTTCCTGAGCATGTAATTTCAGAGTCACTGAGGCCCTCATGAGGCTCAGAGTGCTTCCAGGTGAGGCAAGTGTTCCTGTAACATCAAATCACAAAAGCCCACCTAAGCTGCTTTTATCAAGAGAATCTTCCAAACAAAATTACAGTTTTTATACATGCTTCTTTGAAAGCCATAGCTCCCCCTAAGTCTCTACAAGCATTGCCCTGATTGATAAGGTAAACATTTAACCTTTCTGTATCCTGTTTTGTCTAGTGGGGCACTCTGGCAACACACCACGGTCACTCTGCAACCCAAGGCTGGACCGCAATTCTGAAGCCCACAGCCTGCACAATTATCTTTCCTATGAAAATAAAAAATGAAAAGTTTTCTTGAATTTCATCTGTTTATGTGTTTCTCCATCCCACTAAATAGCTTCCTTCTCAAACTCTCCCTTCTCCATTTGTCCTAATAATTCTTATGTAGATCATTTCAAGTATAGGGAGACCATGTCACCAGGAGCCCATGGATAAGCTATGTTTTGTCCTTCCTACCCCTACTCCTTTCACTAAACATGGAAAGGCAAACAGATGACTATGGTGGAGACTGGCTCTTACTCTTCTTTCCTTGATACCAGGCTGTGCTGGAGAGTGCATATTGTGTGGCTGCTAAGACACTTTCCCTCCCATCTACCTACCAGCTGCCATTTAGCTCCAACAGGTACTCAGAGCTGCAGTGTTTACCTCTCTCTGCTTAGTAGGACAGCTCACTCCCATCCCTCAACAAAACCAAGGAAAACAAAATCAACAGAGGAAATATACAACAGTGTTAGCTCTTCCTGTGTTAGGGGCAAGAGCGGAGGGCGAGGCCAGGTTGCCATTCTGCAACATGAACTGCCAAACAGCACTGATTTTTCAGCTTGGGCCCTGTCATTTGTTCAATTTGCCATTTTCATCCCAACTGATCAGTGATATCACAAGCCACTTGTCACCTGCAAGAGGCCTTAGAGCCACACTGACGGCACATGGTTGTAATCCCAGCTACTCAGGATCCTGATGCAGGACTGAAAATTCAAGGCCAGTTTGGGCAACTAAGTTAGACCCTAAAAGAAATATTTAAAAAATAAAAACGAGGGGCTGGGGAGATAGCTTGGTATTCCAAGTGCCTGCCTGGCAAGTGTGAGGACCAAGGTTTGATTGCCAGTAGCACATGCCATTCCAGCCCCTGCATAGTGCCAGCCACCAAAACTGGACATAGTGATGCATACCTGTAATCCCAGCACTGGGGAGGCTGAGATAGTAGGATCACTAGAAGTCTGAGCTGTTTAAGTGAGACCCTATACCAAATACATAAATAAATAAAAGTTTTTTTAAAAAATAAAAAAGAGGCTTGGGAATGTAGCTCAATAGTAGAGAGTACTTGCTTAACATGTGTGAGATCCTGGGTTCAATACCTATACCCATGGGGAGGTCTGAGAATACAAAAAAAAAAAAATCAGAAACAAATAGTTCTTATTTACTATAGACTTCTGATTGTGTATATGTGCAGGGAGGATAATACTGAGAAGTTAGGAAAGGGGAAAGAGGGAAAAGGGGAGAATTCCTAAAGATTTCTTCACCTGAAGTTTCATAGACTTTATTTCTTTTTACAATTAAAGGAAAAGATGCAGATGAGTAAGAAAATGATGAAGTTCAATAAGCTTGGAGCCAATTCTCTTTTTATGGCTGATTTTAATATTCTATGTAGGAAATGATCCTTTGGGAAAAAAAATCATATGAGGCTTTCCCTCTAATTTACCCACTAGCCAGGACACCCTGTCCACAGTCAACCAAGTCTGCCACCTCAATGCTCTGCCAAAGGGAAGTCCTCCTTGTTAGTGGATGAAATTAAATTAAAAGTGACTCTATTTACCAGAAAAATTCTGTTTAAAGACATCTCCTGGGCCAGGAAGATAGCTCAATGGTACAAGTGCCTGCCTGGCAAGTGTAAGGTCCTGAGTTCAATACCCTGTACCAAGGAAAGAAAAAAAAAAAAAAAAAAAAAGAGTCCCCGTAAGACCCACTTCAACAATCTGGGCATGGTAGTGCACACCTATAATTATTGTACTTGGTAGTTGAGATAGGAGGATTGCTGTGAGTTTAAGGCCAGCCTGGATTGCATAGCAAGACCCTGCTGAAGACAGAGACAGAGATAGGGACAGAGAGACAGAGAAACAGAGACAGACAGAGAGGCCCACCTCAATGGTAAACTCCCCTATTGAGTTAAATGATTTGTTTTTTAAAACCTACTTATTAGAAATCCTAAATGTAAATGTATCATGTCAAATAAGGCATCTTTATAAATACGAATTAATTGTGCCATTTTGTTTTCTATTTTCAAAATGCTAAATGCAAAACTGTAAATATCCCCTTTACATTTTAAAATCCATTTTGTTTTAAAACATTCAAGTTTCTTGCAACGAATTTGAACTTAGAAGAATTATTGTTTCTTTTAATCTTTACCAGATGTTGTTTATATTACAAGCAATTTTTTTTCAGTGCTCTGTAATGCAATTATTGTTTAATTAGTGATAAATCTGTCATTCTTGGGTTTAAAATCTTAACAAGTACCAAATGTACTTTTGTGTTTTAAATTTACACACACTCTGAGTGTGAGGACACAGAAGTGGAGGGTTCACATGGTTGGTGCCCAGCTCTGATTCTGGACAAGCCACACCCAATTGCCCCCAGTCTGTTCCCTGTCCTGACCCAAGGCCTCTAACCTCTTAACTTGTGGAGTGAGAGCAAAAGAAAGTTCTTTAGCTCCCACTGCTGCTCCAACTAGCCTCTGGGTGGCAATGACTCTCCACATTTACTATCATTGGGGTGTTGGTTATTTGCTGCTCCCCCTGCCAATCTCTGATTGGCTGCAGAGTCCTGCATCCTCAACAGTAAAAAAAAAAAAAAACAAATCTGTCTTACAATCTGGTTTTCTATAGAGGCAATGCTGGGGCATCTGGTGCCCTCCCAAGGTGGAAAGTGAAGTTGCTGTTGGAGCTGCAGATCCTGCAGCTTTCAGTCACACCTTCCTGCTTAACCACTACTACATCATCCACTTTGACTCATGTTAAATTACAATGCATCACATTAAAGAGCAGAAAAAGGAAATGTTAAGAACACTGCTAATGAAAAATGGGAAACGAAAATCCTAGAACATGAATGAAAAGCTATTCATAAACAGAAACTGCTCACATCATCCAGGATATGGAGTTAGCTCTTTACAGAATGGGCACGGAGCACATAGATTTTGTGCAGAGGTTCCCCCGCCCCCCCATCTAAAGTAACTATGTTTGTTTTCTGGAGAACAGGGAGAACACTTTCTAGCTGGGGCTGAGGAGTATGTGGAGGTATCTGGATGCTTTTAAGCTCTTATTAGAGAAAAAAAATACTTTTCATTAAAGTATTAAGATTTTTAAGTAGGAGAATCCACAAATATCCTTTGATTTAAAATATGGACAAAGCAAAAACAAACCCTGACCCTCTTCCTTTGCTCCCCTCCTTTTTCAGGGCAGATGGCCTTGGGGAGCTGTCCATCAGCTGAGGTGGTGCAGCAGGCGGGTGGGGTCATCCCACCAAGGCATGAGGGAGGGCGTGGGAACTAGGGAGCCCCAGCCTGGCACACAGCACAGCACCACAGCCAAGTCCAGAGCCGTCCTGCCACCCAGCCAGCCCTTCTCATTCAAATGTGGAGTCCAAACAATAGCTTTCTGGGTTCTGCAAACAGAATTGTAGCAGGAAAACATAGCATCCTTCTGATGCAGGGCCTCCCTTGGGAAATCAACTGGTGCCAAGAAAGTTGCATAATTAGCAAATGGCTTTCCCTGCTTTCAGTGACATCAGTCTGTAAGGTCAGGCCTGAGGCTGCGGATTATGGCCCTCCAGTGCCTGTGCTGTCAGGGGAAACACAGAACCATCTGTTTTTGAGACACTTCCATCTGCACAGCAAATGACAAACTGGGGTTAATACTTCAATTTATTTGGGGGACACCAACTGTGGCAGGCAGCCATGTACTCAAGGGCAGTCCAGCTCATGGAAGCCAAAGGTTGAATTTCAACTCAAAAGTGACAGATTTTGAAAACATATTTGAGACGTTTAGAATCTTGGAATAAACATATATGTATTTTGAATTCAGGTGACACTAGACTGGTCTCTTTCTTTTTAAAAAAATTAATTTAACTGGAAAGAAACAGCAATGAGACTGTTTCAAAACAGGTTAGTAGGACAGTTACAATAATTAATACACTGTAGATTGGTCTCTTATTAGAGATAGTCTTAATGGAAAATACCAGGCCCCTGAAGTCCCTGAAAGGCCAAGGAACATTTGGAAAGGTCATTTCCCTTTGTATAATACTTTTATCTTTTGTTTTTGCAAACTATAGAGTTTCCAGGGCTCATTCTGGATAGTCCCAAGAGATGGAAATATAATTAACAGGGTTCCACATAAAACACAAGTTATGTAGACCATCACACTTTAATTGCTCTCAGAATCCAACTCTAATGTAATAGGCATCAGATTCCCTCTGTAGCAAAGCATAGTGGTCTTGTGTTAGGCCTTACAGATCTCTCTGATACTTCTGTATGGCTCTGTCACTGCACCAAGATGCTGCACTGCGATAAATGAGTCAGATGATGCAATTAGGAAGCAGATTTTTCAGGTTACCCTGCAATCACTCAGCCTGCCTGGCCCTCCTCACTGAAGACCCTGGGTGCTGCAGGAGTAGAGCCCACACCAACTAGGGTTTCCAGTCGTCCTCTGCATTATAATTACCTCCTTGAAACAAGAGGCACAAAGAGGTCACATCCTGTCAATGCCACAATAAATTAAATCAAATAACACTCTCTAGAATCCCCCTTAACCATAATAAATGCTCCAAATCTCAACACACATGCTCCTGATAAATGCTTTCGAAAAATGAACTGACTTTGAAACTGCTTGATGGATGGGAGGTTATAGAAACTGAAGACTGATGTTTTTAGTTTCAACATGATGTCCAAAGAGAGGGCTGTTTTCTCTCTCTCCTTTCTTTTTTAGATTTTTTTTTTTTGTAACAGGCACTGAACTTGGGACCTTGTGCTTGCCAGGCAGGTGCTTTTGCTGCTGAGCTATCTCCCCGGCCCTGCTTTCTTTTTCATTAGTTGTGCTTGCTTTGAAGCACTGCTCAGGTACAAGATCCTCAGGTACAAGGGAGGTGGAGAAGGTACAGGGAAAAACCACAAGGGTTAACAAAAGGCAGAAAAGTCAACTCGACTGAAATTTCCCATTGAGAAAAGATTTAAAAAAAATCTACTAAGTATACCCTAGAAGAAAATCACTCAGTTACTCTATTTTACCACTAAAAAAGAGAAAAAGTAAATCATACCATAAACATTTAAGTTTTTAATAAAGAAATTTACGAGAGGAAATTTGTTGCCCTAAATAATATTGGAAAGGGTTGAAAGCTTCCAAAGCTTTTATTTTGAATTATGTTGTAATAATTTTTAAATAAGGTATATTCTTACTTCTTGCCTCAATATGCAACTCTTAACAATGGTGATGTCAACCAGTAATTATCTATAAAATAATATCCCCTTTAGGCTATCTCAGTCCTAACATACACCTATCTTCCTTTCATTTTTCCTATCAAACAGGGCCCAGGGTCACCTGGGGCTACCACCAGGTGCCCAGCACCTGCTGCTCCTGACAGTGGCTTTCCACCCTTGGCCAGGGAGGCCTGGCTAAAGACAGACAGAGGCTATGACATGCAAAGTAAGCCAGCCCACATGGTAAGAAACCAGTGGAGTAGCACCTGGCTCCCCTGTGGTTCCATATGCAGCTTTCACTTAAAAGAAACAGGAGGCTCTAGCAGGCTCATCAAATAGGTGTCTGGAGATGACTGTATGAGCCTGGTGTAGGGTGGCCCAGCCAGCCAGTGCTTTCCCCAGCCTCAACGAGTGGCAGATGGATAACCCTTCCCAGGGTCCTGGTCCTTGAGATCAGGTTGGGCAGCACTGCTCCTGACCTTACTGCTTCCATCTCTGCTATGGGAAGACTTTTCTGTGCTAGGTGCCCAAGGGTGACCAAAGCAAACAGGAAGACATGATGGAATCCACTGAGGAACCTGGAAGAAAAATGCTGGGTGCTGAAGCACTGCAGGACCTGCACTGTGGTGTGTCTGGCTGTGCTGTTTCTTCTGAATCTAACTAAACTAGTGTTTTAATGGTGAATAATGTGACCACACATTATCTGCACCAGGTTCACTTTGGGCTTTCTCTTGTAACACAGGTTATACTGGAGCCCGCAGGCTGGCTTAGAGCTACACTGGCAGCTGTGCACTGACACCCAAGCAAGCTGGCTGCTGTTCGGGACCCTTCCCTCCACACCTCCACCAAGAAGCTATGCTAAAACATTGGCAGGCAGGTAAACCCTCAAGCATATGGGCTGCCCCTGGGGATACATTCCCTACAAGTTTCCACTCTGTAAGGCAAGGGCAGCTGGAGCCCCTGCCTGAGTTACCAAGTATAGCTAAGGCAATGCAGGGCAATGTGGGCCAGTCCCAGTGTGGCCTTGCAGTGATGGGTCTCCCAGGCCACTTGGACACTTCTTCATACATACAGCATTCGGTTCATTACTGGCACTCTATGTTAGATTAATTTTGTTTCACTTTTTAGGGGGAAACAGAGAGACGAGGACTTGCTGTACTATGCACCTTGAATTTCCAGGCTCTGGTGATCCTCCTGCTTTAGCTTTGGCCAGTGGTAGGTAGACGAGTGGTAGCTGGGATTACAGGCATAGTTACCACCACATTTGGCTTTTTCTATTTTCATGTATTCTTTTGGCTTATTTTATTTATTCTGGTTCTCACCAGGTATTTGGGGAACAGAGCCACCTCGACCACCCAATGTGACATGTAATTTAAAAATATTTTTCCCTGGGTGCATTGGTACTAACTCCACAGAGCTGCCTCCCACAGTAAGGTGACAGGACTGGCCATGCTCTGACACTGCTGGAGAGCCCAAAGGGAGCTGGAGGGGGTCAAGGGAAGTCACTAGGAAGGGAAGTTGCATGGCTGGCAGCCTTACTCAAAATAGAAATCTTAGCTGCTTTTGTTGCTTGAAACATTATTCTAGGGTTTTGTTTCTCTTGAATATTTTGTTTTTTCTCTAATTAAAAGCTGAGTTTGGGGCCAGGAATAAAGCTCAGCAGTACAAGCCCCTGCCTGGCAAGCTCAAGGTTAAGTTCAATTCCCGGTATCACAGAAAAAAAAAGGAAAGCTAGGTTTATTTTGTGCATGTTTTTTGTTAACTGATTGCTGCTCTCTCTCATCTGTAAAATCTTAAAAATATTCCTTGTCTGGAAATAAATATCTTTTAAAAGTTTGGTCCCCTGGCTTCTTCCTACAATGTTGGGGGCTGCACTCCAGGCTCAGCAGAGACACAGGGCCAGCAGAGAGCAGCACTCAGTCCCTATTTCTACCCTGAAGCTGTCAGTGGTGAGAAGCTGGCCATGAGGAACTGATGCATCACCTTAAAGTGGTCACGGATAACCCATCATAAAGCATCACTTTGGGGAGCCAACTCCCTCAAAGGCTGCTATCCAGATGTGTGACACAAGGCACAAGAAGCAGTAACAACTCAACCCCCACCCCACATGTGCCTAGTATGTAGAAAGCCACTAGGTCAGATATTTTCAAAATAAAATCAAACGTGATTATTTTTAAGGTCCCAAATGCTCCTGTGTCTGTACCTGCATACCCCCTATTTTTTCCTTAACTGAAAGGAATGATTCCCAGTATCTCTTTTCAGGCCTGTTCTCTCCACCAAAGCCCAGCACGTACCAGTGATGAATCTTTTATAAGGCATTCTATCCTTCTCAGACAATTTCTCTCACTGGAGATGAGCTTTGCAAAAAGATGCAGCATTGCTTTTTCAAGGCTGGGAATATGTCGGAGCCAGAGGTGGACTACAGCTGGTGTGGGGAGAGAAATCTTCTTCCTTTTGGCCAGAAAGAAGCAAAACATTAGGTAGAAATGGACTGGGAAAGAAGATGATGAACAACATTCAAAAGGCAATTACTAATCCTGTAGGAGACTCTTCCTGGTCCTGGTCTCAGTCCAAGAAACCAATATTTGTAATCCCAAAGTTACGTTATTGGAATCCCATCAAGTTGATTCCAATCTACCACTTTCCATGCAGCCCACGGCGAAAATGAGGACACTAAATTATATTTTTAATCATCGGGGAGTCAAGGGGCTCTAGGTCCAGCCACGCAGATGGCTTC
>PVKA01047498.1:0-13979 GCA_004027165.1 Ctenomys sociabilis | reverse complement strand
GTGTTGACCAGTCTCTTACTCTGTACATAATAATCTAGCCAATACACAAAACCTAGCCCCTGACCTTTAAGAACAGAGACGTGGAGACCTTTTCTTTATATAAAATCAACTGGTTAGAGCTTGAACAATGGAAATGTACTTGCAAATGAATCATTTATTTGAATTGTTTTGATTACAACGATGAATAGTTCTTTATGAATACAAAGAGTATCTTACCTTATAGGGAAACAAAATTACATCGTGACTTGTTAAATTCATTTTTAATTTATTTTTAGAAATCTAGATCTTCTTATTAGCATTTAAATACCTATAAGAAATAATTATGACATAATTATTATTCAAAATCACAAAACAAGCTAAAAACTGCAACCTCTCCACCAAGACCACAATGTAACCAACTAGCATTCTATTCTTTCAATAAATTAGGAAAAATCAGGTAAATCAAATACCATGAGGCCTGCCAAATAGCTCATTGGATTAAGGCACCTTCAAGCAGGGACATGGGTTGGGGGTTCATTCCTGGGGTTTGCTGTGCCAGCCCCGCCCCCGGGGCATGCTGAAGTGACAATTGAGACTAGGTGTGGTGGGAAAAGACTTAACTCCACTTCTTGGGAGGCTGTAAACAGGTGGATCACTACAAGTCCAATCTACACAGTGAGATCCTGAACACCCTGTAGACTCTTCCCTAAAATAAAAAAGGCATATGTTTATATACTAGCATATACAGTACCTCCATGTACTAGTATATATTCATTCCAATTTGGTTGGCTTTCCTTGAACTGAATAAGGTCAAGGCTTTTATAGAAGAAGTCGCTGACATTTTAGGGTCATATTGTAGGCTTTTTCCTCATCCCTTGTACAGTTGGAATTTTCCACAACCATGTGGACATATGAGATTGTGTAAGAATAGAATAAGTAAATATAAAGGAAAAAAGAGGCTTTACAAACACACCTAGAAACAACATTACATCATTGTAAAAGTATGTTTCAGTAGAAGAAATGTGAACTTTATTCATACTATCATTACTAGTGAAAGTGAGAATTAAACTGCATAAAACTGTAGAAGAAAAGAGCATTTGTCTATTAGCATACAATAGTAGTTGCTTACCAGAGTACCCCAACCATGTACTTGCTGTCCTTCTATAGACAGATAGATGTTAGAGGATACTGTTTTAATTCTTAATCTTTATGGTAACAGTAAAATAGATTCCTGAAAAATCAAACTAGATTGCTATGTTGACTTTTTTGAAGAGAAAAAGGTAGCTGTGTTTTAGAATTTCTACACAAAGTCCAGTCTGAGTAGCTGGCTGTTTCCTCCATTGGCCGGTGGTTATAAATTGATCACAGGGCCTAGGAATGAGGATGTTGGTTCCATCTACACTCAACAAGCTTGAACCCTAGTCTTGGTAACTTCTGCCTCCCATTCCATGTGTAAGAAAACTTTTGAAAGATTTCTCAACATAGGAAAAACAAATGGTGACTCAAAGAAGAGGCTTTGTCTAAGAGACAGAGGTGTTTGAACAGAGCTGTGGAAAACCAGCGTGATTTAGGGAAGTGTCTCTTCCTCACTGCTAAGGATTTACAGACATGTTCTAATGCATTTATTATCAAACTATTCTGTTTTCTTTCTTGAATTTATTTTATTTTATTTTTCAGAACCAGGGACTGAACTCAGGCCCTTGCGCTTGCCAGGGAAGCACTTAATCTACTGAGCCATCTCCCTGGCCCCTATTTCTTTCCAGATTTTAGATTTTAAAATTTAATATACTGCTCCTTCAGCCATATACTGTAAATGTCTTGCAATTATTATAAATTTTTCAATGTATGTAATGGAAAAAACATAAAAGAATTATTTTTCTAAATTTTAAGCATTTTATTCTTTCCTTACACAGTGTCATAAAGAAACAACATTACCCTAACCTAAAGGAGAAAATTCAGAAATAATGTCTACAAGAGAGACTCCTAACTTTCATGAAACCTGTTGTCTTCTGGAACGTTAGAAATTCTATATACTTGTCTCTCCTATAGATCAATATATTTCTAACACAAAGAAGTCTAGACATATGGAATACATTTGCAAAACTAATCGTATTATAGTCATGGAATTCTATCTAAAAAATGAAAGTATAATTTAGAATGCATCTTATTTTAACATAGTTTGTTAAACACAATCTATTTAAAAATGCAATCATTTGTGAAAAGCTAAATTGACAATTTAATCAAATTGTATTCTCCCTAGTCAAATTTTACTTGGTTTGATATCTTAAGAAAAACATATTCTGTGACAACATGGCAAGCTTTTAGTCAGTGATTAATTCTGGCTTTCCTGGTTTTAGCTAAAAGTTAAAAACAAATTTAGTTTTAAATATGTCTACCATTATGACATAATTATGAATAAACTATAATTTAAAAGACTCACAGCACTTGATATAACTATTGCTAAAATGTTATTTTTATTGTCCTCTTAAATCTTGTGTGTATTTTTCAAAGACAATGAGTTTTGAAGCAGGGAAAGTTCCTGCTCACAGCTATAAAAGTTCAATATTTGAACACGTTTTGTTGCTTTTCTTTAAGTCAAGGGATGATTTTATTTTATTTCAGCTAGGTACAAAGCCACATTCAAAAATACATAATAATGAAGAGCAAGTGTCTCTTCCAGCTCTGTAAAAGAACTATGATCATAGTGAATATTACTTCGGGCTCTGATCAGTAGTGAAAGGCAGGACAAGACAGGCGCTCTCTGAAACTGTCTCAGTCTGATGGTTCTGTATCCCTTCAAGAGCTATGAAGACAGTAAGATAATATTCATAGATATATAAAGGAACTTGGAACATTTCAGCAGAAATAATCTTCCCTAATATCTATCAAATATCTACATTCCCAGCACAAAGAAGTAAGGACAAGAATGAATGACATCTTTAAGAGAGCATTTCTGAATGAACACATAGAAAATACTATTTTTGAGCACTGACTAAGACTATCTTAGATAATTAGAATTGAACATTGATAACACAATTCTGAAATATAGTTGCATATGAATGTGTTTAAAGTAAACTTTATGGAATCTTTAGTTCGTGTTTTGTGACCCTTTAGGATAAATAGGTCTTTATTAAACATTCAAATGGGATTTTTAATACTTGAGTAATCTCCCTGGCAAATTGGTTTCTTAATATTCAAATTTTATCTTGCTTTTATGTATGTTCTTTATCTGACATTGAGTCCCCGTCTGCAAATCTCACCTGATAGTTGTTTCCTGCTTTTCATCTTCACTTCATATTCTGGCTCTAGAAAACCCAACAGTTATTCTTTTATTGAATTATTTTTTATTAGTCCATGCTGTCCTACACAACGAACACATGCACTATGGGAGATGTGCACATACACGTCATGCAATTTAATTTCTTTTTGTTAGTGCTCCCTTCCCTTCCCCTACCCTCCCTCCAACCTGTGTTCTCTTCCCCATTCATGAAAACTGTTTCAATTATTTTTTACTTTAATGCTTTTTAAAAATTCCTTTTTCCCTCCTTCCACTTCCCTCCATCTCTTGTTTTCTTTCACATTTACACAGGTTGTCCCTACTTCCTGATATATATCCTCCATTTGGCTCCTTATTTGTAGTTTGAACTTCTCGTCCAAGAGAAACAATACGATATGTACACTTGTATTTCTCCTTTATCTACAATAAGATTATGACTTCAAGGCGTATACATTTACCTAAAAGTGTCTCTACTTTATCCTTCTTCATGAGATCCATGCAAGCCCAGGCTCTTGGAGTGTATGAGATAACTTAAGTGCTCTTCTGCACCCACTGGTCCTCTCTAGCCCAAACCCAGGCTCACTGCATGTGTGAGACCTTTCACCATGCTCTCGGGACCCTTCCACCATCCTGAGCCAGCCAAAGTCCACCTTGTGAGTGAGAACTTCCACCAAGCTCTCAGAACCCCTCCTGGCCCACCAAAGCCTAGGCCCAGTGAGTGGGTGGAAGACCTTCTGTACTCTCTTGCACCCCCTGGAACCATCCAAACCCAGCCTAGTCCTGGCACACTGACCTGGGGTGAAACTTTGCAGCTAAAGTCCCTGCAGAGTGAACTAGGGGCCAAAACCACCCAACTAATCCAGGCATAGAATATCTTGCTGGAGAGGCACAACAGGTTTGCTTCCGAGGGCTGCAGCAGGAAGGAGTTGAGCACAGTAGCCAGACCCAAGCCAGGCATGACTGGATGAACTCAAACTTTGTAGATCTGCACCAGAATTTTAGTAGGTGCTAAGGTTATAACTGCATCAAAGCTCTAAACCAAAGGTCAGAGGACAGTGCTATGCAAAAGGACAAAGAGAAGGAAGAAAATGCAATCTCAGATCCTGAGCTTACCCAGAACAAGTGCAGAGGACGCTAGCTCAGCTGAAACCTCTGAATTACTAGTGTCTGAAGGAAAGAAACAACAGCAGAAGTGTATGGAGGAACCCAGATTAGTATTAATCTCTGAAATAAAAATAGAAAGCTCTGAATTAATAGCATCTGGAGTAAAGAATCAAATGCAGAAACATGAAGAGGAAATCAGATCAGAAATAATCTCTGAAGAAAAATGATTAATAATGGCTTCTCACTGATTAAAAAAAGCACAGGAGATTAGAAAAGTGGCAGATTCCTTGAATGAGCAATACAGGAAAGAAATTGACTGCAGTAAGCAGAGTCAAAGAGATATAGAGGGCCGTGCTTCTACATAATTCTATGAGAGGCAAGATTTGCACTAATGGTGTTTGGACAGGATACTATGACGGCTTCTAGTACTATGGACAACCACTAGGAAAATAACAAGGTAGAAAGTGTTAATTATTGAATCTTTGATGTAATTCAGGTATAAAAAATAAGATACGCAAACAGCTACACTCCCTTAATTTACTGATAAGAGACATATGCTATAATAATGTCTGTAAGTATAATATCATGCATGCACCTTCTATGATGCCAAAACATTATGAAAATACTTTGCAATGGACTAATTTATCAAATCCATCTTGTAAAGGTATCCTGAAACTGTCTCATTGATATTTGTACTTCAATAAAACAAAAATAATAAAAAATAAAAAAGAGATATAGAGTAACTTAAAATTTCAATCACAAGCTTGAAAATCTGTTTGAGTATAAGTGAGTTTGAGTTTCAGATTTTGAAGATCCTGTTGCAGCTAGTGAAAAGGTAAGAAAAGGTCTCTTAAAAATAACTAGGATGCAGAAAAAACTAATTTATCATTCTTTATGGCAAAGGAACACTCAATTGTACATAAATATCACATTCAACCAAACAATTTCAGATGTCAGGAAGAAATAAAGAAAAAGTAAAACTGCCCAAGAAAATACTGATTATAAGTCCTAAAACTAAAGTTATAGTTAAATTAGAGCATGAATTCTGAGTTAACCAAAGCTTAGATAATATTATAATTCTCTCTTTTCAAATCTCTGGTTTTCTCATTGTGACTTTTCCCTTTTCAGTCACTTATCTTGGAAGTCCCCTCCTGTAAGAGACTCAAGGATATGTGAAAGTCTTCATTACCAAGAGTTGTATCTTCACCACCTATCAGCCTCCTGAATTTCCCTGGGAACTTAGCTTGAACTGTGTTTCTAAAGCCATTTTGCAGGCATTATAGGTAATTGAAACTTTCTTATGAAATGAGATAAAAAATTTAGCTAAAGCCAGACAGCAGTCAATAATTTATCTGAATATGTACTCCAAGAAAATGTCTATCAAAGTTGCAATTGAGAGCTCTATTACTAGTTCCCCAACTTTTCATTTTCAAGAGCCTTTCCTTCTTAAAATTGCTAGGACTCTCAAAACATTCTGAAAAAGATCTTTCTCAGTAGGATAGTAAATAGATAGATAGATAGATAGATAGATAGATAGATAGATAGATAGATAGATAGATAGAAATCAGTGAGACAAGTGACATTGCCTTATGATTTTGCAAAGCTCCTTAATGTCTGACCTAACAGAAAAGTAGAATTTTATATCTGTGCCTTTATTCAATTTATTGCAGTATTATGTGCCATATAGGCTCGTAGAAAACTACGTTGTACACTGATGACAGAATATGAGTGATGAAAGCCAAATAACATCATTCACTATAATGAAAATATTTCTATTTATTATCAATTACCATTACTAACTAAATCAGCCAGTACTTGTATATGTATCATGGATGCGGTCTCACGGGTCTACTGTGTGTCCATGACTGTATTCAGATGTTAATGGTTGTTGGGTATAAAAGAACTGGTTCATTCACAGTTACCTATAATCTAACATAAATAGTAATCATTAACCATTTCTGATGTTGGATTGCAATATCCACTTGGCAGCACCATGATTTTTTTCTATATTTTCTTTCAATTGGAAGAGGGAATCTTGATGATTTATAAGTAAAGGATTTTAAGAACTACCCCATTATGCAAGGAGACAGCTCTGTAACAGGAAGGCTGGCTATGTGGTTTAGGCTGGCCTTTAGCTCACTTAGTAGCCCAGGCTGGTCTTGAGCTCACAATAATCCTCCTACCTCAGCCTCTACAATGCTGGGATTACAGATGTACACCACCATATCCAGCCAAATCTTTTTAATGTAATGTTTTGTAATGATAGCAAGGTGTAAGTTCTATTCTAGAAGTAGTAGAGGAAAATGCTACAGATAATTAATTATAGCTTTCATAGAAAGGCTTACAAATAAATAAATATCTTGCATGTTTGCACCACTGTTTTATTAAGTACTATTTCAAAACATGTAAATTTTTGTATGATGTTCAAGTCATGTCAGCATATTAATCTCAAATGTTTAGCATTTATTTAGTGTTAAAACATATAAAATGATTTCTTTTTTGAAATAAACTGTACATTGTTATTACTTATAGTCCCTTGGTTGTTTAATAGAATATCAGGACTTATTTCTCCCAGTGTATTGTATCTTAGAACACATTGTTCAACCTTTTCTCCTTCCTCTTGCCTGCTATTCTCCCTAAGCTCTGATAGACATGATTCTACCCTCAGGTTCTAGATCAACAGTTTAGATTTCATGAGCAAGATGATGTGGTATTTTCCTTTCTTTGAGGGCATTTTTTCACTTAACATGATGATCTAAAGTTCTATCCATATTGTAACAAATGATATAAGTAAAAAGTGCTCCAGTTGCAATGCATATGTTGTATCAGTGAGTGTGCACTGACACAACATATACATTGAGAAACAGATTTAATGTAAGATGTACAAATATATATGAGTTCACAAGGTTGACTTACAAAGGCAAGTCACAGAGTCAGGAGCAGAAAAGTGGTAAGGGTAAGGGGTTTTCTGGTCGATGAAGGTCCAAAGGACCCAGTCGAAGGCTTGGACCTCAC
The DNA here is from genome assembly GCA_004027165.1 of Ctenomys sociabilis. Classification (NCBI taxonomy): domain Eukaryota; kingdom Metazoa; phylum Chordata; class Mammalia; order Rodentia; family Ctenomyidae; genus Ctenomys; species Ctenomys sociabilis. Next base: position 6,604 of record PVKA01047498.1, on the reverse strand, counting down.
TGTTGTGTTCCATACAAATCTCTATCAGGAGGTTGAAAGGTTTTCAATGGAAGGCTGAAGGGTTTGTGCTAGAAGGCCAAAGGGTGCACCCTGTGGCTAAACAGTCTGCACTGAGAGCCAGGAAGAAACGTCAAAGGTGAAAATAAAGACTGCAGTTCCTCCATAGATACAGAAGGGAACCTTTCTTCTTCCTTTCCCTTTGATTCCATTCAAGCAACAAGGTCTCCTCCTGTCTTCATTCAACCCCTTCAGTCACACCCAGATTCAATTTAGTAAGCATTTCTTATTCTAATTAACATAATCAGTTAACTACCACACCTGTGTAACTATTCCCTAAGGTGAATGTAATTATTATCCATCACCCACAGACAAATAGAGAAGCTATGGAGGAGTAAGGAAATTCCAAAAATTTCAAACAATGTTTTACCATCTTTTAAGCAAAATAGTGTTACACCGTGAATCAGTTGGAGGCCGTTTAGCCTGCAAACCTTCCTTTGCAGCTCTGAACAGTGCTGCTGTTAGCACAGAGAATGCACTTGCCTCTCTCACATAATTGAGTGCACTGTTTTTAGCTATGTATCCAGTAGTGCAGTTGCTGGGCTATATCACAGTCCTATTTTTAAGGAAATTCTGTACTGTCTTCCACAATGAGTGGATTCATTTACATTTTCACCAACAGTGGGGAAGGGTGCCATGTTTTTCACATGTTTGAAAACATTTGTCATCTTTTGCCGTATTTATCATAGCCATTCTAGCTACAATGAAGTAGTATGCTCTTCTGCTGTTCATTTACATTTCCCTGATGATCAGTGATGTTGGGTATTTTTTATGTACCAATTGGCCATTTGTGTATCTCCCTTTAAAAATGTCTATTGTGCATTAGGTATGCCTATTTTTAGATTAATACCAAGGGGTTTTTTGTTTATTTGTTTTCATTTTATGTATTTGGTACAGGGTCTCACTATGTAGTTCAGACTCGTAGTGATCCTCCTGTTTTCAGCCTCCCCAGTGCTGAGATTACAGGTATGTGTCACCATATAAAGAGCCCTTTCCTGTCCTCATCTCAGTCCAGGAAGTTTATATTTGTAATCGCATGTATAAAGTATTGAAATCCTGTCTAGTTAATTGCAATCTTCCACTTCCAGTGCTACCCACAGCAAGAATAAAGACACTAAAACATATTTATAATTATGGGGAGCCAAGGGGTCCTAAGCCCAGATATGGCAGTAATTATCTAGCACAAAGCCTCAAACCCAGGCTGAAGCCAGGTTTTATCCAGTCATGAAGGAGGAGTGGTTTGAGGACGAATGACCGAGAATGGCAGGAAGCAGGTGAGTACTGTGAGCTGCGCTGGGTAAGACGCCTGTATTTACCTCTGGAGTATGCAGAGAGAAGGCCATATTGAGAGTAATCTGCATTACACAATTAGATAGTATGTAATGCTTTGGGGTGTAGTGCTTCAGCTCTGATGTGTAAATTTTCAAGCCCAGGAAAGTCATAATCTCTATCTTGAGGGTCTATCGTAGCAGACAGTGTGGAGTATTGTCTCTTCATCCACCTCATATTAAAAAGCAATAGGTGATGGTTACCAGGGAAACATGCATGCCATCTTCAAAGACTACCCCCAGAACCTTGGCTAAACCAATATACATTTCTTAAAGCCAGTTGAAAGAAAAAGTCAAAGTCCTAGCCAGCTCTGTACATATCAGTACATGGAAATGGGGTCAGGCACTGCCAAAATGGGCACAATTGCTCTTCTTCAAGGAGAGTCCCCCAGGTGGTCCTCCACACACCATGCCTGCTTCCCATGGCCTACACGTCATGCAGTATCAGGGTCCGACCCTGTGCCCTTCTGCTTGCCAGGCAGGTGCCTAGACTGCCAGGCTATCTCCCCAGCCTCATATGAGCTTTAGGAATTTTTCCAGTTCTGCAAGGAATGCCACCAATAATTAAAATGGATCACTTTGACTTCTTTTAGTAATAAAGACAATTTAGGAAAAAAAAATTTCTAATCTATTAATGTGGAAGGTCCTTCCACATTTTTTGTGTCCCCTTCAATTTCATTCATCAATGTTTTACAATTTTTATATTAGTGGAGAAATGTACATCTTTTGCTAAATGAACTAGGTATTCAATTTTGTGGAATTTTACATGGGACTGTTTTCTTGTTATTTTGCACAATTCACAATTGGCATACGATAACACAATACTTTATTTTATAACTCATAGTACTAATAAATCTTGTGCAGTTTGCACTTTTTTATCATATAAGGCCATATCATTATACTGGTAATTGACTTCTTTTTTAAATTGACCTTTTATCTTTTCTGATTTTACTACATATGACTTCCACTTCTGTTTTTTTTTTCTAAAGAAAAAAAGAATAGAAATATAAAAGAAAAATAGAAATGATGCAACATTTCACTAACCAAAAAATATGAACTTAAGGGCAGGACAGATAGCTCAGCAGACTAAATCACCTGATTAGGCAGGTGCAGGGACCAGGGTTTGATCCCCACAGTGCAATGCTGACCCCACCCCTGGGGCACACTACAACAGCTATTGACACTGCATGTGTTGACATTGACCTGTAATCCATCACTTGAAAAGCTGAAAGTAGGAGGATCATTATGAGTCCAATTTGTGTAGTGAGAAACATGCATTAATGAAAAAGATATTTAAAAAATATGAGGTTCACAGTGTTTCTTGTATTGCATAGTGTTATTTTAAAATTAGTTGTTCAGATGACCAGATATATGTATACTGATGAATGGATAAAGACTATGTATTATTTTAAACAATGGAGTATATTTAGCTATTAAAAACGATAAATATGAAGCTTTTATTGGTAAATGGATGAAACTAGAGTTTATTTTGTTTATTTTTTTAAAAACAATTTTAATGAGAAACAAAAATCAGACAATTTCAAAACTCATTAGTAGGACAGTTTCAACAACAAATACTTTGCACATTGTTCTTATTGGTTATTCATTATACAAGATGCAGACATGATATCTTGTCCACAAACACTATTAGAACAAATCTTCTTATTCATTTAATTAAGAGAAATTATCTGTGTATCTATCCTATTTTGTATATACAGATACAAAATGAACCTTCATTTACATCCAATTTTTGTTTAGTTTCATCAGAGAAACTTATTCCATTGTCATTTAAATATTGTAGGTGCGTGAATTCAGCAAAATATTGCAATGTAGTCCAGTAGTCCATAATAGTAGTGGGTTATCTGTAGGGCTAACAATGTCAATTGTTGACTTGAGGTTTTTATAGCTCAGCATATTAATATGGGTTTACTTTTCATATCTCATTTCTATGCTTTTCTACCGGATGGTTAAGACCAAGATAAAGCAAGATCTACATAACAAGAAATGTAGCTTTTGTATCTGATGAGGTCAGTCCAGTCTCCTCAAGGTGTATCCTGTAACCCTGTACCTCACTGTGTAGATCCTTTCTCAGTGTCAGCCATGTGGCTGAGTCACGGCCATTACTTGACCAATTTGCTCTCTGTGAAAGCCTGTGAAAAAATTATCTCCATATGACTCTCTTTAGGCACACCATACATCATCAATTCCATTCCTCTGTGGCTCTGTAAGCTCCTTGATCAAAAACTTGAGAGCACAACTGAGTTATATGCTGTCACAGTACCGGTACTCCTATGTCCTTAGTCTTCACTGACCTTGAAAAGCTAGGGCCAAATGTTGGCTGACCTTGTACCCCTTCCTTTTCTCCAATTTTTGATCAGCAAATTTAGGTTGTTAACCATCCAGAAGAGAAGCTGATTATTGCACTGCAACATATGCAGTTCGGGTTACCCTATCTGTCTAAATGTCAAACATCTTAGGCAGAACATGGAACAGATAATTTCATCGAGTATTGATGTATCAAATTTTAAGTCATTACAGAATACGAGGAAAAAAATTTTTTTAAATATTACTATACTCATAATATTACACAGAAATTTAGAAATCTAACCATATACAGTCTTGTAGCAGAACAGTCCTGTAATGCTTTTTCTCTTGTGTCTTTTTATTTTCATTTATTACCCACCCCCCAAAAAAATTTACTTGTGAGATGTTATGGTAATAATTGTTATGTTGTGACAGGAAGTATGTATTTAGCAAACCAGAATGGCAGGCATTCCAAGCGTGAACCTTCTATTTCAAGTTGCTCTCTTCAATTCACTTGCTTTGTCCACATGTATCAGCATCCATAGATAGACAGGGTGAGAATCCTACCGTTTAACTGTTACTTTCAAAAACCTGCTGATGTTTCTCAGGATTTCCGCCTTGCCCATCTTGTACATACAAATGTATGGCTTTGTCCCTGTCCTGTTTCCCACCTTTTCTACCTCCCCTCTCCTTGTCCAATCCTCAAGTTATCACTTTTCTTTTAGATGTGTTATAGCTTTCTATTTGTCTTTCTTGTTTTGATTACGTATACTAGGGAGACTATAACATATTTGCACATTTTGCTCTGGTTTATATCACTTATGAGTATATCCTCGAGCAGCATCTACTTAAATATAAATGCTTTACTTTATCATTCTTTATAGCTGAGTAATACTCCATTATATAAAAATACCACACCTTCTTCAACCATTCCTCATGTGACAGGCACCTGGCTTGTTCCCAAGATTTGGCTATCATGAATTGTGCCGCTATAAAGATAGGTACGCATATATCACTATGATATGATGTTTTCAGTTCCTCTGGGAAAATTGGGGTATAGCTGGTTTGAATGGGATTTCCAGTCCTAGTTTCGTGAGGAGTCTCCACACTGATTTCCATAATAGTTGCACCAGTCTACATTCCCACCAACAACAGAGAAGTGTTCCCTTTGCACACAGCTTCTCCAACGTTTCTTGTTGGTTGATTTCTTCATATAGCCATTCTTTCTGGAGTGAGATGATATCTCATTGTTATTTCAACTTGCATTTCACAAATGGCTAGTGATGTGGAGCATTCCTTCATATATTTATTTGCTTCTTTAATTTCATCCTCTGAGAGGTGTGTGTTCATTTCAGATGCCCATTTCTGGATCAGGACTTTAAATTTGAGGGCTCTGCTATATTTTATTTCTTTATAAATTCTAGAGAGCAGAACTTTGTCTGAGTGTTTATTAGTTAAGATTTTTTCAAAGTTTATGGGTTGTCTTTTCACTTTGTTGTTAATTTCTTTTGATGTGAAAAAACTTCTCAATGAGAGTTGGTCCCAGATGTTAATTCTTTCAAGTGTTTCCTGTGGGAATACATGTTTGTTCATGAACTCTTTGCCTACCCCTATGTATTCAAGAGTTCCTCCTACTTTCTCTTCCAGGAGATTGAGTGTTTCTGTTTTAATGTTTACATCTTTAATCCATTTTGACTTTATCTTAGTGCATGGTGATAGACCTGTGTCAAGTTTTAGTTTTCAGGACATAGAGAGCGAGCTTTTCCAGCACCATTTGCTAAAGAGGCTATGTTTCTTCCAGTAAGCATATTTGGCCCCTTTGTTGAAGATCAGGTGGCTGAGTGTGTTCATAGAGGCCTCTGCATCAACTAATCTATCCCACTGATGCTCAGACCTATTTCATTGTCAATACCATGTTGATTTTATCACAGTGTAGTACAAATTCAAGTCCAGAATTGTAATGCCTACTTCCTTGCCAGAATTGCCTTTGGTATTCTAGGTCTTTTTTGGTTCCAAATAAATTTTAGGAATGATTTCTCTGTGTGGGAGGTATGTTAGTGGTAATTTGATAGGGATTGCATTAAATCTGTAAAACAGTTTTGGGATTATGGCCATCTTCATGATGTTGGTTTTTCTTATCCAGGATCAGGGAATATCTTTCACTTTTCTGAAATCTTCTTTGATCTCTTTTCTTGGGGTACTATAATTTTCCATGAAAAGATCTTTGACTTCTTTGGTTAAGGGAATTCCAGAGTACTTCATTTTCTGCAGTGCTATTATAAAAGTTATTGTTTCTATAGCTTCCCTCTCAGTGTGTTTATAATGTGTGTAGAGGAATGTTATTGACTTTTGAGTGTTGACTTTGTATCCTGCTATGCTACTGAATTTGTGTATCAATTCTAGTAGCTTCTTGGAGTTTTTTGTGTCTTCCAAGAAAACGATCATGTCATCTGCAAATAATGATAATTTAACTTCCTCTTTACCTATTTCATTCTATTTATTTCTCCCTCCTGTCTAATGGCTGTAGTTAATGATTCCAAAACTATATTGAATTGGAGGGGTGATAGAGCATATCCTTGTCTTGTACCAGATCTAAGAGTAAAAGATTTCAGTTTTTCCCCATTTAGAATTATAATTGCCATTTGGTTGTCATAGATGGCTTCTATCAAATTGAAGTAGAGGCCTTCTATTCCAATTTTCTGTAGGATTTTGAACATGAATGAGTATTGGACTTTCTTAAAAGCTTTCCCTGCATCAATTGAGAGGATCATATGGTTTTTAGATTTCAGTCTATTAATATAGTGTACTACATTTATAGGTTGGCAAGTACTGGACCATCCTTGCATCCCTGGGATGAATCCTACCTGGTCATGGTGTATGATCTTCTTGACAATTTGCTGTATTCTATTTGCTAG
>PVKA01047497.1:7500-14319 GCA_004027165.1 Ctenomys sociabilis | reverse complement strand
GAGAGAGAGAGAGAGAGAGAGAGAGAGAGAGAGAGAGAGAGAGAGAGAGAGAAGGGGGAAGGGGAGGAAAGGAGAGAGGAGGGGAAGGGAGAGGAGGGGAAGGGAGAGACTTGGCTACTGCTCCAAGGGACAGAAGACTTGGCATAACCCATGTGGTGGTAGTTTTAAGTATATGCAGAATGCAAGAGCTATGCGTTAAAAAGGCTTCCACTTCAATTGCAGAAGGCACTGTTCCCCTGAAAGAGTAACATAAGATGATATGAGTAAGAAGCCAAAGGTGCAGTGGAGAGCCCAGAAGTGTGAAAAAGCTAGGAACATAGAGCATATAAGGAGGAACGATGAAGCAAAGTGAGCCTAAGAGAGAAACTGGAAATTGTAATCACCAGAAGTACCTTAGGCATGAAGCCATTTAAGTTCTTGGGGGTTTACAACTTGCTGCAGATTGCTTCAGATGCTAGATGTGGAAGTACAGGTCTCATTGTTTGCTCTGTGGATTTTGGACTTTGGTCCCATTCCTCTGTATCTCCAAGTCTGCAGCTTTTGGAATGAAAATGTGTATCCTGTGCTATTGAATGTTTGAAGTGTTTCACTATGTCTTCATTTATACAGGGGCTTGCAGCTAAGAGTTGCATTATGTGTCTGAGATTTGGGACTTGGAATTTTCAGCAATGCTGAATCTGTTAGGATTTTAGCATCTCTTGCAGGTAGACTTAATGCATTTTAATGTATGAGTGCATGAGTTTTGGTTGTCTAGGGACAGAAAGTTATGTTTCTAAGGTTCTAATTAATATAATGTTGATAGACTTAAAACTAGTTCTTAAGGAGTTTTTGTTTTTGGTGGAACAGGGGATTAAGCTCAGGCCCTTGGGCTTGCCAGGGAAGGGCTTATTCGACTGAGCCATCTCCCTGGCCCATGTGTTAAAATGTCTCGAAGATTAGGGGCCAGAAAGAGCTCAGTAGAATAAGCGCTTGCCTGGCAAGCCAGGGTCCTGGGTTCAATCCCCAGTACCTAAAAAGAAAAAAAAAAAGATTAAAAATAAGCATGTCTTTGTAGAAGGAAACCAGTTTAAAGAAATGTGTCTTGTTTCCAAAGGACAAGGGCAGAGATTGTAATGACTGATACAATGTGTCAACTTGACAAGATTAGAAATTTAATTAAGTAATGCAGCAGGGAGCCAGGTCCTAGTTTGTAAACATCCTGTGCCTGTGCAAGAGGAAGTCCAGGAGAACGTGTCGGTGTTACACCTACCCTGGGCTGGGTAGCCCCATACAATTCAAGGGAGCAAGAGAGACTTGCTGTCAACACCTATTCATTTTGTTCTTTAGCTTTCACTGTCTTCTGCCACCAAAAACAGTTGCCCCTGTGCCATGCCACCCTGCCTTGCAACCTGCTGCTTATGGACTGAAACCTCTACAGCCTGTGAGCTAAATAAACTTTAGTTCCTTCATTCTGAGTATCAGTTGTTTTGCCTGCACAAGGGGAGGAAAATAGCTGAGACACACCCTGAACAGCTGTCTTAAAAAAATATGTAATATACTTATTGTTGTTCTCCTATTTTTAGGAAATTTTGTTTTAACTTCTCATAAATAAAGAAAACCTTAAAGATAGAAGTATAACATAGAGTCAGTATTTTTCCTTAAATGTCACGTTAAGAAGAAAAAGTTCATTGAGTTTTCAAGGTACAGATTTTGCACAGCACAACCAAACTGGACAAGGCTTGTTTAAATGAAGCAATCTCTCTTCGGAGAAGGGTGTGACTGTTCGCCATGAATTCCACATAAGCCAGCATCTTTCTTGACACAAGACAATAAAAATGTGATGTACGTTTTAAAGATTGAGGTCTCAACACTTACCAGTTAGCCATTTGCAAATTATTGTTCAAATAACTGTTTTTGTTAGGGTTATTGTCTTCTAAACTTTAAGAAAGAATTTACTTTTAAATAGTAATTGTCGCATCCGAAGGAGTCTATCGCTAACTGACGTTCTTATTATAAGGTCAATATTCAAAGGAATATATTATAAAACATTTAACTTTTCAATAAATGTCCTCATACATTGCTTAAATGTCACTCAACTCTATCTAGTAATACATTTATATGATACTAAAAGCCTGTTGATTCCTTTATTTCAAGTAACCAGGTAATTCTCTGAGTTAAACTGGTAATTGATGATTAGTTTATCTCCTGATGGTCTGGTCTTTTGGTACTGGGATAAAGCTGGTCTTATCTTTCTCTTTTTGTAGCTTCTTAAAGCCTAATACTGTTTCTTTTCAGGAGGTTTTGTGAAAATTTAAAATACTTTTATTGTTGCAGATGGCTTGACAGGCATCTAGGTTTCACTGTTCAAAAATACCCATCAGACACACAATTTGTTTCCACTTATTTCTCCCAAAATTCAAAATTTTCTCTTCTTGCAGATGTCTAGCTTAAAATCATGGATATGAAAACCTTCTTTGGAAATTCTATCCTCATTTGAAAGTAGCGCTTTTGAAGTCTTTCCCTTAGGGAATATCAGGGGTTTAGATTTCTTGAATAACTTTTTTATAGCAAAAACGTCTGTAGATTTACCTAGACATAAAGATCTGAATGAGTATGTTGTGCAAATAAAATATGTACTGAAATGCTTTTTCAGAAACCACCCTTTTCCTGTTGAGTTGAGGAGAGCAACTCCGTGTTTTATTTGGAGAAATATAAAAGACTTTGAAGATTTGCAACGGAAACTAATGGTACTAAAAGACAACATTAAATGCATGGATGAAGTTTAAAATATTTTATGTACCCTAGTAATAACAATCCTTTTAATGAAATGTTGTTAAAAATTTGCTGTTAAAAATTGTACTTTTGAGTGTATTTTGCCTATTGGGATTAATCAGATTTAGAAAAAGAATCTCAAAATGTCATTTTAAATATGTAAAGCAAATGTTATCATTATGCATTGTGCTTCAGTCTATGAATAAAGGAAAACAATTTGATAAATATATAACATTTATTTGATTGTAATGTTGTTGGCTCCAGTCATGTTTCTGAATTATGAGTCTATGGAGGGAAATAAATATGTTTTATTTATCTCCCTGTCCCCACTCACCAGCATAATACCTAGATGCACATATTTTTAATTGGATGAGTGAATAAAAGAAAAATGCTGAAATAATGTATGTTCTTATACATCAGGGAACATAGAGATCTATATTACTTTGGAAAGTTTTATATGTAGGGTTTATGCAATATGATCTCTGGCCAAATGACCTGGTTTATTGGCATGATGCAGATGAGAGCCTTTTAGATTTGCAATGCTTCAATATTTAGCATGGAGACAAAGAATGCTTGATGTTGATATTTGGTGAAAACCTTCAGCCGTATGATTTTGACTACATATTGCTACTCCTTAACTCAAAATAATGTGTGATATTTGTTCATGTGTTTTTATCAATTCTAATTTAAGTGTTACATATCATAATTTCAATATCTATGGTTTATATTTTATAGCTATTTATACGTATTTCAATTCACATACATCTTACCCTAACCACTGGCAAGGAAAGTGATACCTTTATATTTATGCTTTGTATCTAACGGACCTTTCATTTCTCATCATTTCATTTCAAGTATTATTTTGAACATTTCTCCATGAGCCTCACTCAACTTGTGTTTTTATTGAAATCCAGGGTTCTTATGATAGTGCACAGAGATTCTGAGAGTATCATAAAAATTTAAATATTTTCTGTAAAATTATTGACAACATTTTTAATTCACATCTTGTAAATACACGCTAATGATAAAGATTTATGTTCATTGCTATCAAAGAGCAGGACACGATACTTAAGTATTGCTATATATTAGGATACAGTAAGGAGCTGGAAATTAGGGCAGGACAGTTCTGGTAGTGTGATGTGTAACACTGTAATTATATACCCCTAGAGTCTTCTAAAAGGCACTATGTGAGCTAATATCCCAGAGCTATTTGCAGTGGACTACTCAAAAAGATTTAATGACAATTTAGGGCTGCTTTTCAAAAATTAGTTTCCTAAAAGATTTTACTAATAAAAAGTTGGTTTTTAACTGTGATAATAAGCCACTGGTTTAAGCATGATTATTACTCTAGATAAGGATGTTGAGTTTCTAAATTATTACACAGCTTTCGTTACTATTAAAATGCAGAATTAATATGTCACGAGATCTGTTCAAATCATTCTTACCCTTCACCAGATAACTGGGCCAATTTTATGTCTTTATTTATTTATTTTTTTTTTGAGACAGGGTCTCTCACTATGCAGTTCAGGCTGGCCTTAAGTTCACTTTGTAGCTCAGGCTGGTCTCGAACTCACAACAATCCTCCTGCCTCAGCCTCCCAAGTGCTGGGATTATAGGCATGCGCCACCACGCCCGGCCCAATTTTATGTCTTTAATACTTATTTTTTATTTTCTGTTTGTTCTTGAATGTTAGTGTCCTAAGATATCTTTTACTGAATAGTTGTAAAATGTTGGGAATGTAATTTTGAAGAGAAGATATGTAAATTAATATACTTAGTTAATAATGGCTTAAAGTTAAATGGATTTGCTTGTTAACTATAGTTCTACTCGGTATTTAGTATCCAGAAAATATAGGAAATCAACAACAGCAAAAGATATAAAACAAAGCAGAACTTTTTATGATCATGCACATTTTATTGTATGGAATTTTCTGGAATTTATATACTATGGCACATAATTTTGAGACATTTAACTAGGATTTTTCCTAGAAAATAATGCCAAATAACTAGGAATTTGGAGGACTAGATGAACTTAGGTTATATATATTTCCATTTAATTATCTATTATTTATCATATTTTGGGGTTCTAAACTTGGTGAAAATTAAAAAAATACAAATAAAGTATGAATATAAGTATAACTTCATATTCTACCAACAAATCCAAATTAGTTGTGATAGAATGTATGAGCTGTTACGTAAGCAAATATTGAAATTTAAGACAGAGTTCATGTGTCTCCATACATTGCTGATCATTGCTTGATATTGATCTCAAGACTGTTTTATATACAGTCTTGTATATAAAAATAGATTGAATATAATCAATCAGAGTAAATGTGTCATAAATATATTAGTGCTTAAAATGCTTGAAATTATAATTACAGACATTTTTGAAATTCAGTCTATATATACAATAATTTTAAAAATGTTTTGCATTCATGCAACACCATGTACATTTTATCTTAGTACTAGGGATCAAACTCAGGACCTTGCTCTTGCCAGGCAAACGCTTCAGCCACTGAACTAGCTCATTTTATCTTGAAACTTGACAGTAGTCAACATAAATTTTCCACTGACAAAATTTCTCAGGTTGTAAAATATTTTTATTCTTCTGACTCTATTTCTCCAGTTATTTATAAAAAATTTTATGTGTCACACATATTTTATGGGTAAAAAAAATTCAAGTAAGCAAAATTGGTAAAATAATTTCTTATATCAGCAATGAATGAGCACTGCCAAGCAAAGTAGAGACACTTCTAAATTATCATTTGTGGTCATTAGGATGTGCCAATACACCTTAATTTGTGCTTCTATCCCCTAACTCTGTAGTTCACTGTATTTCCTGCACATGTTGCTTCTAATATAATTGGAGTGCATTATTCAAGCAACTCTTCACAGTAGTGTTGAAACCGAAGAGATCTACAACATTGGCAGAATATAGTAGGCAGAAAAACTGTAATTGGAGAATGATTTTCTTTGTAGAAGCTACAAACTTTCCTATTTGAAATAATCAATGTTTACCAAATCTTTAGAAACTACTGCTTTTAAATTGCCATTGTCCAAATTTCTAGCTATGGACTGAATTCATGGTTATTTCAATATGGCTAGTATAAGGAAGGTATTTGTTTCAGACACAGAATCAATTAAAGTGACCCTTGTCATGACATTCAGACTAGGTATAATTGTAATAGCATTAAATAGAATGCAATTATACTAAATAGCATGCAGGATTGTGTGACCCAAAGAATGGCTACTGAAATGTAAGCTTTTTCTATTCTCATTGAATGGTAGAAATTACTCCAAGGTCATTTGTGATTGAGAGCTATCTGATGGTTGTTTCTATTCTCTAAGAAAAATTAATTGAGGTTCACCATCCTATTCTGAGTAAAAAACAGAGCTGGGCCTTCTGGGCAGAATTCTTGGAAAGCTTCCTGAAATCATTGGTTTTGGAACTGTATTAATGGAGATTACATTTTAGAATGAACAGGTATGAGATTTTACATTGACTTTAAAAAATATATATACATGATTCCAACAGAAAAAAATAAAACCTATTGAACATCCTATTTTCAATTAATTATCTTGTGAACCAGTTTTAATTTGAAATGGGCAGCAGTTTTAATTTGAAATAATTTACCATGCTTTATATAAGTGTCATAACTTTTGGTCTTTTGGCTCTTCCAATAGGGTAATAATAGCTAAATTTTATGTAGTGAATTTTATTCTATTCACTTTCTTCCATAAATAGGAAGGTTTTTCTCTTCTATGGAGTAGAAATGCATATATGTTCTCTTAGAAAAACATTTGCTTATTAGTGAAATATTGTTTTCATAAGTGCATATATGCAAACCACAGATACTGATCATGTATGTGAACATTTTAAAATGCACAGACATGTGTGTGAATGCATGCATGTGTGTGAATGTGTTTGTGTGCATTTGTGTGTGTGTGCATCTGTGTGTATGTGAATACTTATACTCATGAGTATTAACTGTTCAACGTAAAACATTACTTATCATCAATGGGTTATCTTCTGACATCGCACTGGGAAAGAACTATACAGTAAATAATG
>PVKA01047497.1:0-5000 GCA_004027165.1 Ctenomys sociabilis | reverse complement strand
TTGTTTTGTGGAATCAAGAGTTTGAACAGGTTTTTGCAAAGATAAAATAACGTATATGATAAAATTAAATTAAATTATTCTACATAAAGGAGAAATCTCAGAAAATCTCATGTTTTCATTTTCGTTGGGACATTGAATAATGATACTTTCAGTCTTCATATTTATGAATGTGGTGTATGATATTCACACTGGCAGCTCGTGGAGGCTGGATCATTTTCTGCACAGCTCTCCTCTGATATTACTGCTGACAGCAATGCATTGTGAGGAAGAATTAGTATTCTAGTTCTTAAAGCTGTTCTGAATATCTTTTCAGCATATTTTAAAAGAAAAAAAATGCAACGTGAAGGTTTTTATACAGCGAATCTTCTCCTTGTAGTTTAAGGGTAACAGAACAGAAATGAGACAATTAAGGTAGGCTTAGATATAAATTTTTAAAAATATATGCTTTTGTGTGGACATAATGGCTGCATATGTGTGGCATTCTTGATATAAATTCCACTTCGCCACAGTGTAATGAAAAAGTGATTGATATGCGGCAGCTCTGTGAGGACCCTCAGCAGAGATTATGAAAGTTCACAACACGGTATGGGGAGTGCCCTGAGATCCAGGTACAGCCAATGAGGAAATCTCAGACGTCATTTGAGAAACACATTTCATTTCTCTATTAGAAATTAGCAGAGGTTGAATTCATACATAAATTGTCTGACTATAGAAGTCAAAATCAACTTTTGACATCATCTGTCTGGATAATTCAAATAAGTGAAAGTTCTGTGTAGGAATGAAAAACTAAATCTTCCAAACGGTACTTATAGGCAATATTTTATATGTTTTGAATTCTGCATTGTTGAAAAGAATTAATATTATAAAATTACCAAAGGCCCAGATAAGTATAGGCATAAATATTTAAATTGTATTTCTGTTGTTATACTATGTGATTGGTTGGTTACTTTAACACAATTATTATCATTAGTAATATTATTGTTATTAATATGGTATAATGAATTGAATTCATTTCCTTTGCATTGAGCTACTTCCTCAGGCATTTTTAATTTTTATGTTTGGGACAGAGTCTCACTAAGTCACTCACTAAGTTCTCAAGACTGGGTTAAAAATTTTAATTCACCTACCTCAGATCCAAACTGCTAAAAAATTAATTTTTGTCAGATGCTATGGGTCAATCTGCAGACATGTTCTGAAAATTAGATTGTAAAATACTCCCAGAGACTCAAATTCTCATTTTGGTAATATCTATAGAAAATATTATGAGTAACAAAGAGAGTTCTTTTTATGTATTTAGTACACAGTCCACAGGGTCCCACTATGTACATCAGACTTACAGTGATCCTCCTGTTTTCAGCCTCCCAAGTGCTGGGATTACAGGTGCGTGCCACCATGCCCAGTCTCAATCTCCATCTCAGCGTGCACCAGGAATGAGGCCAGCTCTGCACACCAGGGATTGAACCCAGGTCCCTGCATCTGCCTAAGTAGGAGCTTTAATCCGTTGAGCTGTCTGGCCAGCTGGAGAGTTCTTTTTAAGACATGGTTTGTAATAGAAAGACATTGTACAGAATGCACCTTAGATTTTAAAGTCAATATTTTTCACAATTTGGTTGATCTTCTCTGAAGTCCAAATCTTGAGAAAATATTTAAATTTTTGGAATTCAGGATAATAAACTGATATAAAAACAGTGGTAAATTGAAAATCACTATTTTTCAGAAAATTCAGTGAATTAAAATATTATAAAGAATTTTATTTTCTTACTCTGGATATCTTCTGCTAGGGTCTGGGTACGTTTTCTCTATAGCATATCATTTTTCCCCATTAAAAGACAACTTGTAAACTATTTTTGTGAAAAACAGTGCAGTAAAATAGGTAGTCTTCCAAATACTACTTAAATTATGCACAATTTAAGGTATAAGTAAGCTTATGTTTTATGCATTTCTAATAAGCATCCTAATTTTTAACAAGTAAACTTTATAAAAGTCTACATTGCAAGTAGTTACTATAATTTACTTCCATGAGTACAGTACACATTCCTATTGGGTATGGTAGATTAGCTCATATCCTTTATGCCCATGACAGCAGGAATGCCCTTTCTTTTCTTTCTTCTTTTCCTTCTTTTTGTTGTAAATGCGTTTGGCACAGAGTCTCTATGCATCTTAGACTGATAGCGATCCTCCTGTTTTCAGCCTCCTCAGCACTGGGATTACAGATGTGCACCAACACACCCAGACCTGATTTTTTTCCAATTATTATTTTAATAATATGATTCCATTGCCAAATTGAAAAATTTCCAGTAGAAATAAATCAAATAAATTTCTAAGTTACTGTAAAACACTAATCTATAGTTCTTTGACAATTATATAACATTTATATAGTGTGTATATCTTTTCTTTTCTGTATTGCAGATTAAACTAGGCATGCAATCCACAAACGAGGTATGTTCTGTAATACCAATATAATGCTTTACTTAACATTATTTGACATATTTTTTCTCTGATTAGAATGCCTTCCTTACATTGATTTTACAGATTGTATTCCATCCTTGAAATAACATAGCTATGATGTAATTAACAAATTTATCGGTGTTTCTATAGATATTGCTTCAAAGTTTTGGTATTATCAAGTTTCCAGTAAACATTTTATTAAATGTTTATTGTACTTTATTATTTTAATTAATTTCTTTAGAGGAATTATAATAGCTAAAATCTTGATATAAAATCTGATCAAACATAACTATATAAAGACACTTATTCGAATTATTTTATGTAAAGTAATATTGTTAATTTTTAAAATTTATCTTCGGCTCTTGAGAAATTCAAACAGTATACTGAAGGCACGAAATCCCTGAAAAAGAACTTAAGTTAATGTGCCTTAACTTAAATTCTCATACTGTCTTTGGCCATTTTTCATAATATTTAAACATTGTCAGAAAATTGCTTTACTAATCCCAGGAGACGGGAGGCTGAGGCATGAGCTTCCTTTTGAGTTTTAGACCAGCCTGAGATTACAAAGGAACTCAAGGCCATCCTGACTGCATAGCAAGACTCCGTCTCAAAAGGCTGAAGAAAAGTCTTTACTGTTTTGTATTTCTCTTGGCCTAGTCACATAGTATGTTTCATTGGCCTTTATGTATTGACGGAATTATGAATCTACCTCCCAGCTTTAAAAAGCTTTTTTTAATAGGAAATGCCCAAACAAATGAAATCTATTTCACACTTTTGGCTTGTAAAAGACTTATTTTATCTATGAAACACCCAGAAAGCAATATTCTATTCACATACATGAGATGAAAAATTAAGTTGCAATGTTTGTTTTCAATGGAAACTTTTCCTAAACTTGCTTGACTGCTGAAGAAGTGAGACACTCATAATTTAGGCCTATTTTTATGTATCAACAGAGTTGATTAAGTAATAGTATTTTACATACTTTCTGAGAACCACATACTTTTTAATACATTTAAATATAGACTTTGGTACAATATATATTTTTGAAACTTTTTCAAATATTCATTATCCAAAACATAATTTTTAGAGATAGTCACAATAAAATTATTTGTTAAGAAATATACATATGTATTCCATGTATAAAACCATGTATAAAATATATTTTAAAAATATATTTCAAGGCTTGCTGAATGTTACACTAAAAATATGACTTTGATAATGTTATTTCAAAAACAGATACTAAAGATACTGAAGGTTTTATTGTTTGTAAGGTGTATTCTCCCACTAAAAGTTTTCTACAAAACGTGAGTTTGTTGTGTGTGTGCGTGTGTGTGTGTGTGTGTGTGTGTGTGTGTTTGAAGCCTTTGACAATAGGCCTGCAATATCTGCTCAGCTATATTGATCTCTTTATTAAACTCAGTTGTTTCTCCAATTTTCCTCGTCTCTCCATGACTTTTTTATTACCAGAGAACTTGAATGGGCATTACTGTGTTGAAATTCGAATACACAATGATATTGTAGTTGATTCAGCCATAGGGAATGCATAAAACAGCATGAAAATTATATGACCACAGAAGCAGAACCAAACCCTTAGGAGAGACAATTGTTTCTGAAAGGTTAGCCATGTTTGTTTTTGTTTTTTTTTTTTTTTTTTTTTTTTTTTTTTTTTTTTTTTTTTTTTTTTTTTTTTTTTTTTTTTTTTTTTCATTTTTAGCCTCATTTTCAAAAAACGCAAAAATCCATTGATTCTCAAGGAAAAAAATTTGAAGTATAATATTTATATTATACTTTCTTTAGTTTAAAATGTATTAATTTTGTGATGATGGTTTTATTCTTCCTAACTTTTGGTATGGTTTACTAAAATAAAAGGGAGTCCTTTAAGGTTATTTCTTTCATTTGTTTAGTGGATTGGTACTCTATTTGGTCATTTACTTTCAAGAAAATGTATGTGTTTTTCAAAATGATAATGTTTTAACAGGATGAAAACATTTTAAAATATGTAAAAATAAAGGAACTCATTGTTTTATATCTTCAGAAATGCTAATAACATGATACCTTGTAGGACTTCAAGTTTATATACAGCCAGGCTGTGGGGGATAGCTCAGAAGAATATTCACTTTTCTGGCAAGTGCAGGATCCTGAGTTCAATCACTGGTACCTCAAATAAAAAAGAAAAGTTTATATGCAGCCACGATTAATCAGTGACATTAAATATGAATATATGAAACAATCTTCTTTGTTGAATTTAGATAAGTTGCCTGGCATTGTGGCACATGCTTTTAATCCCAGGAGGATCACTACAAGTTCAGAGGAAGTCTGGGCTGCATAGCAAGACTCTAGAGAGAAAGAGACAGAGACAAAGGCACACACACACACACACACACACACACACACACACACACACACACGGAAAGAGAGAGAGAGAGAGAGAATGCAACAATTATCTTTTTAGATATATTATGAATGAAATAGCAGCCTGTCATAATGATTTAATAGTCTCACCTTGTGCTCTCTGCTTTAATTGGTTTTATTTATTCATTTGCTTTTTATAT
>PVKA01047496.1:0-14300 GCA_004027165.1 Ctenomys sociabilis | reverse complement strand
CAAGGGTTGGGGTGGTAGTGGCTCCCAGCTGCAGTGCAGTTTTTTGCTGGTCTGTAGGCCTCTGTGTGTGTGTGTGTGTGTGTGTGTGTGTGTGTGTGTGTGTGTGTGTGTGTAAACAATGTCCTTATCCACCTCCCCTCCCTTCTCCCCCCTGTTCCCTCCCTTCCCTAGGTTGTCCCTCCTTCCCTTTTTCTAGCCCTCCTGAGACCACAGTGGGAAGGAGGTATCAGACCTGTGGGAGCCTTTGAGATCCCATAACCTTGCCCTAGGACAACTACACTAGGACAGGTGACTGCTTCTAGTGGTGGGATGCCCAACCTGCCAGGTACCTTGCTGTGCAGGGCCATGATAGTCCTGAGCAGGTCAGAAGGTTTACCCAACACGTAAAATAGAGATAAAGGACTCCCCTCTACAGTAGAGATGCCTGGCTCCTGGGGGGCACATGTGGCACACTCAGCTTTGTCACCAGCCATCTAGTGACAGGCTGAGGTTTGGGAAGCTTCTTCATTTGCAGGGATCAGTAGATCCAAAGAGGCAGTTTTTGTTGTTATTTGTTTGTTGTCTTTTAGGGAAGGGTCTATGGGGTGTTCAGGGTCTCACTACTAGATCAGACTCATAGTGATCTGCCTGTTTACAGCCTCCCAAAAGCTGGAATTACAGGCACATGCCATCACACCCAGTCTTTTTTTTTTTTTTTTTTTTTTTTTTTTTTGTGGAACTGGGGTTTGAACTCAAACCCTTGCACTTGCCAGGGAAGCACTTATTCCACTGAGCCATCTCCCTGGCCCCCAGTCTTAACTGCCATTTCAGCAAGCCCCTGGTCCCTGGCGCCTTCTTGCAGGTACTTTAATCTGCTGAGCTCTTTGGCCAGCCCCTAAAGAGGTTTTTCTGAGGGACTTGTAGCTAGATGAAGCCTTTGTCCCATCCTCTGGGAGGAAGTTGGGCTGGTTACTGTGGGGAGCAGACAGTGCTGGTGGGGAGGTTGAGTCAGAGAAGACAAAGAGCCAAGCAGGCACCAGGATACTGGTCAGGGCTTGGTTCAGGTTTTATGAATCTTGCTGTGTGGCTACACTCACATACCACTGCTTCATCTTGTCTCAGCAGCTTTCAAAGTAGGAACAGCATCCCCAGTGAAAGATAAGAAAGTTGGGCCGGGTGATGGCTCTGCAGTGTAAGTGCCTGCAAGGTCCTGAGTTGGATTCCCTGTACAAAAACAAACAAAAAAAGATAAAGAAGCTGAGATCTCCACCTTCTAAATCCAAGGCTGGTGTCTTTTTGCTGCCTCGTGAGCACCTCCCTAGCCCCAGATCCCAACTCGTTGGCCTCAGGTGTATGTTCATAACACTTGCTAGCCATTACTACAGCTAAACAATATTTAGATTATTTATAGTTATAACCATTTGTGATGATACTTAATTGGGGTGCATTTTGAACTTCCTGTCTTGGCTCAAACACTGTGGCTTTGAATGTATCTTAGAAAGTAGCTCCCTGCAAAAAAAAAAAAAAGTAGCTCCATCTCTTTGGTTGGGCTGTACTGCTGGGGCCTCTGGGCCTATGGGCTCACCCAGGCACGGCATGCTGGCTGTCTCTCTGCAGGAGGAGTGGAAGCGCATCCAGCAGTTGGGTGGCTATGTGGTTCTCCTGGATTGCTGGAGAGTCAATTCAACCCTTGCCGTTTCTAGAGCCATCGGTAAGTGGAGTGCAGAGGCTGACGTGGGGTAAGGCAAAGCCTCCAACCGTGGCCAGGAGCTCACCCAGGGATTTAGGACAATGTTGTGTGCCAAAAAGGATTTGCAGTATACAGAAGCTCCCAACTTAGAATGGGAGTACTTTCAAATAAACCCCTAGTGAGCTGAAAATGTGCTTAAGGCACCTAGCCTAGCAGACATCCTGGCTTATCAACACAGTCTACCGTGGAGTATCAGTGGTTTGCCCTTGTGGTCCTGGGGTTGACCAGAAGCAGCAGTTCAGTGCTGCTGTCCACTTTCCAGCATGGGTCTCACTCAGGCCACTTGCCACTAATCCAGAAAAGAATCAAAATTCAAACTGGAATTTCTGTTGAATGTGTATCACATTCACACCATTGTAAAGTTAAAAACCTAAGTCGCATCATAAACTGGGGCCTGTCTGTACTAGGGTTATGTCATCAATCAGCTTGTGACCAGATTGGGGTAGATTTAGAGTCCACAATTGTGAATATTGTACATATCAAGAAACATTCATCTCCTACCAGTAATTGCAGTTGTTTTTTATCTATATCTATCTCTATATTTTTTCGGGGGGTGCTGGCTCAGGCTGCCTTAAGGGCATATCTAGTGCTGCATGTGGAGCTTGGGATCGAACTGTGGTCCCCTCACTTGACTGAGTTTGCCCCCAAGCAGGAGCTTTAAACAACTGAGCTAATGTGCAAGCTTGACTCTTCAATAAACAGGTCCCCTCCCCATCCTTGTGCTACCTACTCTATTGGCTAGAAGAAAAGTTTCATAAATGAGTTGTTAATGATGCTTTTTTCACTTTTGGGGGGATAGCAGTGCCCTTACACTATCCTCCATCCCATCTTCTCAATGTTCTGTCCCTGCTGGGTCTCAGCTAAGAGACCATACCTGCCCCTTCCAAGTACCATGTTTAAAATCACTCTCTCCCCAGCTAACCCCAGGGATTTGGCCCCTCCACTGTCACTGTCCTTAAGTGTCCCATCCTTGACAAGTGCAGCACCTTCCTTATAGCCCATTCATGCAGCTGCCATTGTATCTCTGGACACATGAGGAAGATAGGCTCACAGACCGTGGCTGATGGGGTTCATTCTGAGGAGGGTGGGAAGCATTGATAGGTTTCCATCTGGGCCAGGGACTGTGGTGGGCTAGTGAAGAACAGGGGTAAACAGGCCCTCTGATGTGAACTCTTTTCCTGTACCTAGGGGATATCTCCCAGAAGCCCTATGTGTCCGGGGAAGCAGATTCGGCCTCCCGGGAGCTGACTGGTTCCGAGGACTACCTTCTGCTTGCCTGTGATGGCTTCTTTGATTTTGTCCACCTTGAGGAAGTCGCCAGCCTTGTACACAGTCACCTGGTCAAACAGGAGGGCAACGGGCTCCATGTTGCTGAAGAGCTGGTGGCTTTGGCCCGGGAGCGAGGTTCCAATGACAACATCACAGTTGTAGTGGTCTTCCTCAGGGATCCCCGAGAGCTGCTGGAGGGTAGGGCACAGGGGGCAAGGGACTCCCCAGCAGATGTGAAAAGCCAGAACTTGCCCTCTGGCCTCTCAAATCCCAAGACCGACACTCAACAGAAAAGCTAGGTGGTCCAGGTCCCCCATCATCCCACCCTGACCCTTCCCTCCACCCCTGTGAGTCTCCTCAGAGGTCTTAGGACCTGACAGTAGTGGGGAGGAGGTACCCACCCATACAATGCTTGCTGCAGCACCCCAAGACTGCTGGCGGTGTGTACGTACAGCCTGTTCTGGGTAACTGCAGAACTGCTCCAGGCAGGGCTCAGAAGCAGGCATAGGGAAAGACCTTATCAAAGTGAAGATGGCCCAGAAAGATGCCTGACATTTTTTTTCCTACCTCTCATCAAGGCAGGAGTGGGCCCAGAAGTAACAAGCACCTGGTAGCAGCCTGACCAAAGACAGGGTGTGCATCTGGAGCACAGGTGTGTGTGTGTGTGTGTGTGTGGAGCCCCCAACAGATCTCAGAGCTCCAGCCATCTTCAGGCATATCCTAGGGTCAGGTCACGCAGGCAGGGATTCCAGCCTAACTCTCATTGTTTCTCACCATGGTCTTAGCTACAGATGGCCATGGAAGAAGGATTGTACTGATGGATAGGCCTGGCAGGTCCTGGTTGACCATGCTGGCTTCCCAAAGAGAAGAGGACAGCCTCCCTGGAAAGAGAGGGAGGCCAGGGGCCTGTCTGGTCCACAGGTGCCAGCGGCCACCCATGATGTGCTAGGGTCCACAAGACCCTCCTCCTGCTTCCCTTGAGCGCCTTGGGGAGGTGAGGCTCTGCACTTAGTGGCACAAGTGTGTCATTTATGTGTTTGGGTTTTATCCCAGGAAAAATCTAATTCAGCAGCAGTATTTCAGATGTTGTTTTTGTTTTGTCAGTGCCAAGTTGACCCACAGTGTCATATAATTTAAGCAGAATTTAGTGTTTATTTCTTCAAAAATTTATTTACTTTTCGGGTTGGTTTTTGTTTGTTTTCCTATTTTGGAAGCATTTTCATTGCAGTATTACTGAATTTTATTTTATTTTATTTTTTAAATCAGGATTGAAGCAGAAACTTTTCTAGGTGGTGTTAATAAGCCACTTAAGTGCCTTAAACGGCTGTGAGATGAGACCTACTTGTCTGCCACGCATTCTGACAGGCCTATTGAAGTTCTTACAGAAACAGCATTTGTTTTGCTAGGAAGGTGTGATTTGGGCTAGAAATCTTCCTGGAGTTCTTTCCCTCCTTTGTGTTGCCAGGCACCCCCCAGGAGCCTTCCAGGGGTGATTAGCAGGAGCCATGCCACGGGTGGGGCTGCTGCCTGGGCCCTGCCGTGTTGGTCTCTGGTTGAATCCCAGGCAGAGTAACCTTACTGCCACTTGAGTAGAATATTCTGGAATATCTTTGTATATCTGTAATCACACTGGTTTCTTCAGTGGGGGATGCTGCTGGAAATCTGACAGCACTGGCCACAGCCCTTCATCTCCCTACCCCCAGGCTGGTGTCCTGCCCTGCAGGGCTTTGTCCTATAGCTGCAAGAAGGAAGGGCTCCATGTTCCCTTGAACACTAGAAAGTTAAGGCTCAGAAGTAGTGATCCAGGAGCATGCATTGCATGTGCAGAGTTGGAGTGACAGGATCGGGGAGACAGCCAAGCAGAGGGCAGGGACATGGCAGGAAAGGGCCCTGGAGGCCCTTGGAGAGCAGCTTCAGGGGAAGGGCTGAGTAACAGTAGGACTACTCCCGCAGAGGTCCAAAGGGCAGGTGGCTGGCTTAGCTAAAGCTTATGACAGGGACACTAAGAGGAAGGTTGGCCATGAGATCCCTGCAGAAGTGATCAGAGTCCACCTGCAGATAGCAGGGTACCAGGAAGCCCTGCAGAGTTGTGCTGAGTGCACCTCGCCCTTCTCCCAGCTCAAGGAAAGGACAGGTGTGCAAGATCCCCCCCAGCCAAGACTACAGCTGCAGCAAAGGCAGAGCTGGCCCTGGTGCCTCCTCAGCTACAGCAGGGCTTCAGGAAGTGAAGTCTTGCCCACTCTCCTGATAGACACATCTTAAGCATTGCCATTCAGAGACTGGTTGGCCACCAATAGTGACTAGGCATCGCTTAGCTTAACTTAAAGGCCCTGCTGCCTTCTGAGGGCCAAAAGGCAGGCTCCCTCCTGAGTTCTCAGCAGAGGGCTGGGCAAGGTGCAGGGATGTAGCTCTACCCTTTGCTACTAGCCCATCCTGCTCATGGCAGTGACCTTGAATGAGTGGGAGTTTTGGCTTGTTTTGCTTTGCTAATCTTAACTCTATTCATTGCTGCCAAAAGAGTTGTACCCCAGTAACATTTGGACCATAGCCTTTGCTGGTCTGCTTTATTCTCTGGCCTGAGGCTCTTCCAGACCTCTCAGGTTTGGCAAGGGGGAAGCCCCTTCTGCACACTTCTCTGAACACTTACCCTCCCCCCCAAGTAGGGCTGCCCTGCCATGGGGATAGCCAAGGTCCTGCAGGCAGAGGTCTGGGTTGCCATTGGGGTTGGCCAGGGATTGGCCTTGCACTAGCTTCTGGACACAGAGAAGGGACTCTTGCCAGGGACTCCATTCTGAAAAATCCACCCCATTTCAAAGACCAGCTTTGCCATCCACTCAGTATCTAAACTGAGCAAGTCTTTGCACCCTACTGGGCCTCTGTTTCTCTTTTGTTAGGCATAGGGGTTGCACAATGTCTGTTGTGGTTCCAACTGGGAATTCTGGAAATGTAGGGGCTACTGGAGGTGAGCCTGGCACATCCTGGGGAGATGCTGCCAGCACTGAGGGCCCCTCCCCTCTTGCCAGCGGGAGGGGTGATTAAGTATTATTAGTGTCTATTCTTAAAATTAAGTGGGTTGGAAAAGAATCAACTTACAGATGCCAGCGCCTTATATGGAATACAAAAGCTGGAGAAATCAAACCCTGCTTTTACAGGTGCTGCTGAATTTCAACTGAGTCCTGCAGGGTGGCAGAATTAGGATCAGGGAGGCATAGCCAATTCTCAAGCAAAATCCAAGCTAGAGAGTGTGTTCTAGAGGTGTAGGGACATGGTGTGGGTGTCACAGCCTGTGGGGTCTCAGGGAGCCTGAGACCTTGACTAAGCCCCTGCCACTGACCATGGCCTGTTTCCTGCCCTCTGGGGGCAGCATGCAGCCCCCGTCCTCACCCTCCCCTGCCATGGCATGTTCTGATGTGGGCATCCTGGCTACCTCAGCAGTATTTCCAGGACCAGGAGGCCAGCTCTGGTCACTCCTGAGGCCTGATCCCTAACCCAAGCTGCCTGGAAGCCAGGTAGACCTGTGTAAAATAAGCTGTGTTTCTGATTTGATTTACCCCCATAGTCCCAAAGGGGCAGACCCTGGAGTTCTGTGCTTTTGCTGAGATTCCTCCACTTTGCCAAATGCGCCAAGCTTTGCCATTCATGTGCCATATGGGCCTTGCCAAAGGTTTTTCTGTGCATACTTGGGGGGCTTCCTGGGAGTTGTGTTCTTGCATAGCAGGGGATCTTGCTCCAAGACATGACTGTTTCCCTTGGTCTTAGGGACAAGTTCCAAGGTGAAGAGACCAAAAAGGTGGTCTCGTCCCGGGAGCCCACCACGCTGAAGTGTCAATAAACCGTGAGCTCTGAGACTTTGTCACTGAGTCCTGCTTTCTTCCCACATCTGAGTTTCTGGTCCACATGGGTGTCCAGGGTGTACTTGGAGGCTACTGAGCATTGAGAGACTATTTGCAAACTGCCCTGCAAAATATCCTGTCTAGCTGGCCTGGGCTGGATTTCTTCCTGAGGTTCCAAGCCTACCCCCATCAGCAGCAAGAGGATAACCAGAGGTGTGAGGCCCCTGGTACCTCACACAACAGTGGGGAGCTGCAAGAACCTCCAGTCCCTGCCTTTCAGTCAGAAGCTGCAAGTCAAGTTCTTGGCTACTGGGGATGCCCTGCATCCAGGGCTATCAGAAGTGAGCCCAGCATGGGGGGGGGGGATGCCCTCACCATACCTGCTGACCTGTTCAGGCTAAAATAAAAGCACTAAGCATTCCTTCTGCTGCCATTCCTGTTGCCTGCCTGGCAGCCTGCCCTTTCTGCATATAGCGCTGTCTTAGAGACCCAAACAAGGATGAGCTGTCTGCTGGAGCGAGGCCTCCACACAGTGAAGGCAGCAGCACCTTCAGGGAACCTGGGGCACACAGTAGGGGACACAACTTGCACCTGGAAAGCCCAGAAATGAGTCCACTGCTAGTAATTCCTAAAAGGCAGGATTTGGCGTGGGCTTTTTTCCCCTCTACTTTTAGGTTCTCTAAATTCTAACTTTTTTTTTACACAGTAAATATTTTTAAAGTTTTTACAGCTGAGTATGTGATTTTACACCTATAATCCCTGCATTCTTAGGATGCCAAGATAAGATCACAAGTTCAAGCCTAGGTCCTGCCTCAGAATTAAAAATTAACACAGGTATGAGGCCCTGGGTATCCAGGGCCTTTAGTATCACCAATAGTGAAGAAGACTGTTTGCCTTAACAAACAGTCCGAGGGAGCTCAGCCAGGAGCAGAGGGGTTGGAAGGGTGGTTGCCAAGGGTCTTGGTGGAGACCAGGGAGTCCAGGTCACTCACTGAGTTGTGGAGGAATACTGACTGAAGCTGTAGTCTGAGGGGACCTGGGCAGTCCCCTCCCTGTGGTGGGTTTCACCTGGCTTCAATTTGGGGCAAGCCTCACCATTCATGGTGAAAAGGGCCCAGAACTGCCAGTCCATTTGTGGTCAGAGGGACTGGCTCCTTGAGATTGCCTGGGCAGGTGATAAGAACCTTCCTTGGACCACTACAGCTGACCTGAATGGAGCCCTTCACGGGAGCCTCCTGACTGCTGCCCGCTGTTCCAGAACTGTGACTCTCAACAGTGACTTCTAACCCAGAAGTTAGGTCGGCCAGCAGCAGGATGCACTGTGGTGGGTGTTTAGCAGCCTGGATGCCCAGGTACACTTGCTCCACCAGAGACCCGAGGTGCCTTGCACACACACACATAGTCCAGCAAGGCTGTGACCCCCAGCTTGCGTGAAACTGCACTTTGAGACCAACTTGAGCCCCTTCCGAATGTCCTCAGGGAATCATGACTCATTTTAATTCTAAATGACTGGGAAATAGCTCATCATGGGACTCAGTCATCCAGTCCTTTAGTAGCCATTGGTCTGACATCTTGCCATACTGCTTCCAACACTTGGGTGAAGTAGCCCACGAAGCCAGCCACCAAATCACCACCCAAGGCAGGGTGGGGTTCGGTCTAACACATGGGGGTCAAGTGCCAAGGGGCTAAAGGGCCAGTATAAAGTCCAAGCCTCAGTGTCACTTTTTAGAGTCCCAGATTTGCATCTCTTGCCATGTGGTCTTTGATTTTTCTCAAGCACAAGAGGAAAGTCAGCAGCCAGCCAGGAGACCTCAGTCTATGCTGCTGACCAACCTCAGGCCTCAAAGGGACAAAGAAAGGGATGACCTGATAGCTCAGCAAGCTAAACCACCTGCTTAGGCAGGGCCGGACCCACCCACCACGGGGTGTGCTTAGAGGGTGATTGAGACTGGGTGTAGTGACACGCACTTGTAATTTCAGCACTTAGAGGCTGAAAACAAGAGGATCACTGGGAGTTCAAACTACATAATGAGACCCTGTAGACCCTGTCCTAAACACAGGAAAAAATAAAGGGACAAGGGCCAGGGATATAGCTTAGTGGCCTAAGCACCTGCTTGGCAAGTGCAAGGTCCTGAGTTCAATCCCTGGTACCACAAAAAAAAAAAAGAAAGAAAGAAAAATAAAGGGACAAAACACAGGTGCCTCCTCTAGCACAATCCCAAAATGCTGCCCTGAACTGGTCCCCAAGACAGGGAATGGAGGAGGCATGTGCGGCTCAGCTCATTTTGGCTGTGTCCCTCCTTCCCTGATCCCTATCCTGGACCTTCATGCCTTACACACTCTTCCTTTGCTTGTGGGCCTCTTGTTTCCTGGCATGGTCTGCTTCATTTCTCCTGGACCCTCCCAGGTCACCCCCAAATCTCCCCTCCTGTTTCAGCAACACCTAATGCCCAGAACCTCCTACCCTGCATGCACACTGCAAGGAAGGCAGCTTTATCTTCCTCTGTTCTGTCACAGAGGAGGCATCCTTGAAAAAGCAAGGTAACTAGCCCAAGAGGAGATTCTGTCAGCATGCAGGCTGGGGTTCCCCACCAGTCCCTGGCACCCTCAGGACCACCTACTTATCAATCTGGCCTCTTGCTCTACCCACCCACTCTGCTCCCCGAAGTCTCCTACTTAAGTATATGCTGTCTTGTTCTCTGATGAATTGTCTGACTCTCCAGATGGTGGCTCTGCACTCTTCTCTTGCCCCCACCTTCTTGCAGCTGGTGGCCCTGACTCTCCAGATGGTGGCTCTGCACTCTTCTCTTGCCCCCACCTTCTTGCAGCTGGTGGCCCTCTCTCTGAGCCACTGGGTTCTTCGGGGCAAGGCAGGCCTGAGGGACTACCAAGGTGCAGGTAAGGGATGGGGCTGCCCTGTGGCTGAAAGTGGCTTACCTATATGGCCAGGCCATCATGATGGCAGCTAGGGGTGGGGTGTTGGACTGAGTCTGCAAGGGCAGTCAGGACTGGGTTCCACATCTGCCAAATGGCTTCAGTCTGGCCAAGGAAATCCAATTGCCCCAGGGCTAGGGCTTGGTAGGACAGAGCCAGAGAAAGAGGCAGGAATCCCAAATAGGAGGAGTTACGCCTAGAGCTCAGGGGTCTCAGGACCCCCTCTTGCTTCCCTTCCAACCTTTCCTGGTTAGTATGGGGCATGTCAGGAAGAGGCCTTGGCCATGACAAACCTTCTGGATCTGCCTTCCTAGATCTGACCTTCAGTGTCCTGGACTTCTGGGTGTCTCAAGGCCAAGAGGGAGTACAGCCCCCACAGCTCAGAGGATTTGCTCCATCCCAGGAGTGGGCCCTGGGTATGGCCACCTCTGGGAGCTGCACTGGGGGCTGTGGTGGCCACACAGCCCAGCTCAGGCAGGCCCCTCCACAGACCACCACTCCAATCAGTTACTCTGGCTGTAGTGCAGGGACTTCCTCCTACTCACCTTCCAGCCACAACAGACTTAAAATGCCCTTCTCCAGGCCTTCTCCCTCCCCTTCCCTCAGCCTTAGTTGCAAAAGGAAGTCTAGGTCACTTCCAGTCCTCACGGCTGATGGGCTTCTTGCCACACTCAGTCTAACACCACACAGCATTGCTTCAATGCAATATGTAGACAGTGAGCTTAAATAAATGTTTCCAGTGATTAAAATATATTCTGCTTTCCTCTTTTTACAGCACTGAGCATCAAAGCCAGGGTCTCACAATTTTCATGTTACACTTTTTAAATTATAAAAGTAATTCAACGTGACAAAATTTGGAACAGAGCAAAGATGAAAAATAGGATTTAGTTTTGAAAATGGTACAAGGGACTCAGGAGATGGCTCAGTGGAATAAGCACTTCCCTGGCAAGTGCAAGGGCCTGAGTTGAATCCCTGATTCCACCAAAGAGAAAGAAAGAAAAAGAAAGAAAGAGAAGAAAGGAAGGAAGGAAGGAAGGAAGGAAGGAAGGAAGGAAGGAAGGAAGGAAAGAAAGAAAGTCTCCCTGAAAATGGAACAAAATATTCCTGGTCAGGGGTGGACTGTATCTCAGACTTAGTTACCTGCTTAGGTTGCATGAGGCCCTGGTCAGTCCCCAGCATCAAAGAACAAAACAAAAAACATCATATTTGAAAATAAAAAGAATGAAATAAAATAAAATGCAGTTTAATACAGGTGCAGCAGTACATGTCTCTAGTCCCAGCTACTTGAGAGACTGAAGCAGGAGGATCTCTTGACCCCAGGAGGTGAGGTCATTCTGGAGAACATAGTAAGATCACATCTTTTAAAAATTCCTATTTTAAGACTGGAAATGAGCTCAGAAGTATACCACTTGCCTCGCCTGTGTGAATCCATGTGTCCCACACCCAATACCACAAAAGTTAAAAAGAGGAAATTAAAAATTCAGTTAAAAAAACAAAATCTCTTGAAATGAAATATATCTTTATGCACAGAGTGACTAAAATAATATGGAGAAAATGCTGACAAGGAAAAAAGGATTAAATGTAGCAGTTCTGAATTTTAAAAGTCAGAACTATGCACATATTTCCTGGTCAAGGCACACTGGAATTTGATACATTTAGTCTTCCTCTCCAGACAGAAATATGGTATCATGTTTTCCCTGAAGAGTGCCTCAGTTTACAGAGTTGTTTTTCAGCAGCTGCTGCTTATACAAGTGACTTATTTTTCTCATGCCAGAGATAGTACCTGACACCCACAGCTGTAAGGAAGACAAGCTTACTTTGGCTCACGGTTGGTAGAGGTTTTAGTCCATGGTTGGCTGGCTCCAAGCAAGGTAACCTGGAAGAAGAGGAGGACAGCAAAGAAAAAAGAGCATATGGCAAGAGAGAGAAAAAGAGAGAGAGATAAAGAGCCTATGGCATGGCAGTGGGACTAGGAGAGAGATCAAGGGCAGAGCGAGGGGGACAGACCCAGGCCACATCCCCAGTGTCCCTCCTCCCACACCCCCATGATCCGATGGTCTCCCCAAAGTCTCACCTATAGGCTTCGTGGAGACATCTAGTTATAAACCAAACAGTCTGAAAGAGCTGGGCCCCCCCAGAGAATATTCCCCTTTCCAGGGCCCCGAGCATCCACAGCCTCTCCAGAGCTCAAGCTTCGTCTTTTTTTTTTCAGAACTGGGGATTGAACTCAGGCCCTTTCATTTGCCAGGGAAGCATTTATTCCATTGAACCATCTCCCCAACCCCAAGAGACTCAGCTTAATCAGGGTGACAAACACAGGCTGCTGAATCCTCCCACATGACATCAGCTACCAGTACCTGATTCAAACACTAACGCAGGTGTGAGTAGCTACCTCAAAAGAAAAATTTTTTTTGGCGGAACCAGGGATTGAACTCAAGCCCCTGTACTTGCCAGGAAAGTGCTTATCCCACTGAGCCATCTCCCTAGCCCCATAATTTTTGAAATTGATATCAACAAGCCATAAAGATGCAGCCAAGAATTGATGTCATGATTCAGGGTGTGGCTCAGTGGTAGAGCATTTCTCTAGCATGCTGGAGATCCTGGGTTGCATCACCAACACTGACAAAGAAAAATTCATGGGTCAACTATAAAGCATACTAATGATCCATAGCCACCAGGCAATGACAAAACAGTGTTTCATAATATTGACACTTCTTAGAGGCCTTCACCCCTTTGCTTGTCTCTCTTGACTCTTCCCCTCACCCCAGGAACCAGTATTCTGAATCTTTAGGATGACCTTTATGGTGGATTTCTTGATAGATTTACCACGTATGAATACATTCTTATATGCTGTCATTTAGTTTTTCTTTCTTTTTTTTAAATATGTTTAGTACAAGGGTCTCACTATGTAGATTGGACTCATAGTGATTCTTCTGTTTTCAGCCTCCCAAGTGCTGGGATCACAGGTATGCACCGCTGTGCCCAGTCTCAACTGCCACCTCACTGCACCCTGGGGGCAGGACCAGCACTAGGAATCGAGCCCTGGCTGCTGGGCTAGTTTTTCTTGTCTATTAACTTTTTGAATTTTTTTTTTTACTTTACATATATAAATTTTTTTGTAAATTAAACCCCGGGCCTTGCATATCATAAGCAAGTGCTCTGCCATTAGGCTACATCTCCAGCCCTTTTTTTTGTTTGTTTGTTTGTTTGTTTTTTTTGAGACAGGGTCTTACTATGCAGTTCAGGCTGGCCTTAAACTCATTTTGTAGCTCAGGCTGGTCTTGAACTCACAACAATCCTCCTGCCTCAGCCTCCCGAGTGCTGGGATAACAGGCCTGCACCACCACGCCCGGCTCCAGCCCTTTTTAAATGTTATTTTGATAAAAGGTCTCACTAAGTTCCCTAGGTTGGCCTCAAACTCACAATCCTGCCTCAGCCTTCCATGAAGCCAGCTTGCATGCACTTGTTATACTTCATGTTTTTGTCACTCTACATATGCTGTGTGAATTCCCAGTTTTCTGCATAAACAGAGCTGGTATAAATTGATGGGCTCGGGGAGAGCTCAGTAGAATAAGTGTTTATCGGGCAAGCGCAGGATCCTGAGTTCAATCCCTGGTACTGCAAAAAAATAAAAATAAATAAAAACCTGATGGAAATTTTGGGCTAGGGAGATGGCTCAGTGGAATAAGCGCTTCCCTGGCAGGTGCAAGGCCCTGAGTTCAATCCCTGGTTCCGCCAAAAAAAAAAAAAAGGAAAGAAATAAATGTTCTTGATGGGTTTCCTAGTACCCATATACAATAGTTTCTTTAGGGTATATACCAAGAAGTGAAACTGCTGCACAGGTCTTGCTAAGTATGGAATTTGCAGGACACAGGGCAAAGGAAAATGCATACCTCTTGATAAACTACTAGGGAGGAGCAGGCCAAGTCAGAGTCCCCCTGCGACTGCACAGGTCTACGGCCAGAAGGCTACCCTGTCTCTGAGTCTCCAGGTCCCCTGACTATGGTCATGCAAGAGACTTGTGCCTAAAGCAAGAGGCAGCCCAGTGTCAGCATGCAGCACATCCTTCCCCATCCTTTCCACCAGTTGCTACTGGTTAGACCTCGACTTCTGTCAATATCGTAAGGGTAAAATGGCATCCTCTGCTTTTAATTTGCATTTCCTTGGTTACCTGCTAGGGTATCTGCATCCATTTTGAGTTGTTAGAACAAAATTCCTGAGGCTGAGACCCATGTACGGAAGAGGCTTGTTTGCCTTGACATTTTGAAGTCGAAGAGCATGCTGCCAGTGACTGCTGATGCTGTCACAGCATGGCAGAGAAGCAGAAGGGGAATGGGGCACATGCAAAGGAAACTGAGCATGTGTCATGGACTTGCTTTATAACAACCTATTCTCATGCTAACTAACTCACTAAGAGATACCTAACCCACTCCCTTGAGAGACATTGATCCTTTCTGAGAGCAATACCCCCCGATCCAATTATCTCTACCTCAGTACCGTTATATTGAGAGCAGAACTACATCCAAACCATATCA
>PVKA01047495.1:0-14262 GCA_004027165.1 Ctenomys sociabilis | reverse complement strand
TTTTTTTTTTTTTTTTGGTGCAGGGTCCCACTATGCATGCAGCCCACATTCATAGTGATCTTCCTGCTTTTTGCCTCCCAAGTGCTGGGATGACAGGCGCGCGCCACCGCACCCGGATTGCATTGCCGGCTCAGCGCACCCGAAGGCGGGGCCGGCGCGGCTGGGGGAACCAAGGATCGAACACTGGTTCCTGCGCTTACCTAAGCAAGCGCTTAGTCCGCTGAGCTATACCGCCGGCCCTAAAAGCACACTGTTTCAGTCTTTTTTTTTTTTTTCTTGGCAGAACCGGGGATTGAACTCAGGACCCTGTGCTTGCCAGGGAAGCGCTTATTCCACAGAGCCAAATCCCTGGCTAATTTATACACGTATTACAGATTAGCATTTGATATCTTTCTTTACTTTTTTTTAATTTTTGTTTTATTGAAGTACAAATATTAATGAGACAGTTTTAAGATACCTTGACAAGATGGATTTGATAAATTAATTATATCTTTATTAAAACAGCCTCTTTCTATCACTTTATCTCCTAATTTATATTGTAATATATATTAAAATATATAAACTATTACTATATATATATATATAACTTGGTAATTCACTTTTTGTGTCTAACTTATTGCATTTAATGTTGTGAGATACTGTCTCATCTCTTTTTTGGCAGAAAAATATGATATCTTCCTTTATGGCTGAATGCATACATGTTTTTTTTTTTTTCAATGCTGAGAAATAAGTGTCTAAGCAATAAAATGCATCTCTTGTTTTCATACTCTTTTTCTTTTTAATTTTTATATAGTTGGTACAGGTCTCACTATGCATCTTGGACTCATACTGATCCTCTTGTTTTCAGCCTCCCCAGTGCTGAGCCCCTGAGCTATCTCACTGGACATTATATTATTTTTATTGAGAAAGATTACCATTGACCATTAATTTGGTCAGTATGAACCTCATGTTGTCATCCAGCTGGCTCTGCTTACCAGAGTGCTCAGAATGTAAGGCACCACCACATGGAACCTATCTCGCATTCTCTTTTTCCATGCATATAATGATACATATGTAGGCTTTTATCAGATCTCAATTATTGTAATTATTTCAGTTATTGTAATTATTTCAAGAACTTCACTGCTATGAATACCATGCATATAGTGCCTTGAACATAAGCACACACGTATCACTAAGGTATTACACTTTAAAATCCTTTTATAATATGCATTTGGAGTTTGGCCTAAATCAAATGCAAACTTTTATTTTTACTTTTTGATACAAGTGTATAATGAATATAAAAATGGTTGAAGTTTTTTATTCCTGCCAGGATCGTGTGAGTGTGGATTGCAAGAATTTTAAAAATGAATGTATACAATTCTCTGGAGGATATGTACACACATACTAGCATTTGTTCAATTTTGAATGTTGCTTCCAGGTTAGCAATTGCTCAGATAATATCTGTCTATCTACCTATCTATGATCATCAAAGAAGTTTCTTTTCATACCAATGTATTAGATAGTGTCTCTTGTGGCATTATGTCTATAATAACTTAGGTTCTAATACTGAAATATTTTTTCCAACTGTCAGATTATACAAAATCAACCAGGATGTATACTGGGAAAATTTGAATGTGGCCCAATTTGTCAAGATATTTTGCTATTTTTCTGCTAACATAAGGATTCTTAAAAAGTATTGCTTTTCCTTTTGAGTACAAATTACCTTAGATTTCTTGAACAGTTTTTATATTCTTCTTCCATTTGCTGGTTGTCCCAAGTCCTTCCTGAATTATAGCCATACAAATACAAAAAGTCACTATATCATTATATAAAAATTAGCAGTTAGCTGTTAGGTTCATGGTATAATGTAAAAAGACCTGAAATACTATACGAATTCTTTTCACATTCTATTTAATAAATCTGTGCCCATCAGCAAGAGCCAATGTTCGTTCATTGTATATGTAATAAAATGATGTCATCCTTACCTATAGCATTTATATTCCTAAATGTTTCCCACATCACATCTCTGTAGAGCTTCTTTTGGGATGGATTCAGCAGAGCCCACTCCTCCTTGGTGAAGTTCACAGCTACGTCCTCCATGGTCACTGCCTCCTAAATAATCACATACATATGTCCTGAAAGAAGATTGACACTCATACCCTTAAAACTTGAAGTCTTCTTGTAAAAAGCTGAGTTGAAGTTGTTCCCTCAGATATAAACTACACAACTTGTTCATCAAAGCCATATGTAGACATAAAGTTTCACAATAAATTGTTTTTTTTTTTTTTGTTTGTTTGTTTGTTTGGCAGAAGCAGAGATTGAACTCAGGCCCTTGTGCTTGCCAGGGAAGTGCTTATTCCACTGAGCCATCTCCCCGGCCCCCACAATAAACTGTGATGTTACATTGCTTCTCCCTGATGTAGCAATAGTAGAATTGTAGAAGAGTACGTTGCCTGATAGGGTCACAGAAATAGTATTATCTCACTGATTCTTAATCAGAGCTCATAGAAGCAGCCTACAAATCATCATTTACAAAACAAGGGGATAAGAAACATACTTAACAAAGATTTGTGACAGGCCATAGATTATACCACTTTCCAAATCTCATTATTTATAGAAGTCATTCTTTTTTATACTGTAGATAAGCAGCATTTTGAAATCTGAATCTGGTTTCATAGAAAAGAAATTAATTGAACATTAAATAAAGTATATCCATTTTTATTCCTTATTTACACTTTTGGTTTTTCATACCAGAAAAAACGTGTTATATTTAAACATGTGTGTCCAATTTATTTCCCTACTGAGTGTGATATCAAGGTCCACCCATTTAGCTAGTAATGTCTCAAGTTCTTCCTTATATGTGGCTGAGTAGTACTCTGTTGTATAAAAAAAATCTTTCTTATCCATTCACCTGCTGATGGATACTGAGGCTCTTTTACAAGATTTATCTATTACAAGCTTTGCCATTATATAGATATAGATATAGATATAGATATAGATATAGATGATGATATAGATATAGATATATAGATCTTTGAAGGGAATAGCTGGATAAAATGGATCCTCTAACTTATTTTTTGAGGCATCTGAGAAGAAAAAGAAGAAAATATTCAAATCTGAAGGAGAACAATAGAGGGGTGGCTGAAGGAAAGCAAAGCCAAAAAAAAAGAACAGAAAGACAAAGAGGAAAAATAGTTCTATACCTAAAGAGGGGGAAAAGATCTGAAGGGATGACAGGAGATAGGAAGAAAGGTTGGCTGGGGAGATGGCTCAGTAGAATAAACACTTGCCTGGCAAGCACAAGGGCCTGAGTGAGTTCAATCCCCAGTTCTGAAAAAAAAAAAAAAAAAAAGAATGACAAGTGCAAATTCCCAATATGAATGTTATCACTGTTTATCTAAAATGTACCAATAAAAAAAAAAAAGAGGGGCCAGGTAGATGGGTCAGTGGAATAAGCACTTCCCTGGCAAGTGCAAGGGCCAGAGTTCAATCCCCCGTACTGCCAAAATAATAAAAAGAAAAAAGAAAAAAAAAAATAGATGACTATTAATAGTATTAAAATGTTAACTGAATAAACAGTATTCTTGGAGAAAGTTTATATACAAAATGAAAATAAGGTCTGGTTGGCTTTTCTTTTTTTTTTTTTTTTTTTTTTTTGCTTGATGAATAAGTTTATTGGTCTAAATCTGAAAACTCTTTTTTCTTGGCAGAACCAGGGATTGAACTCAGACCCTTGTACTTGCCAAGGAAGCACTTATTCTACTGAGCCATCTCCCCGGCCCCCTTACTGAAAAATCTTCATAGAAATTTGGTTTAACTCTCAGCAGCCCCCTCCTGAGCTCTGAGGAAGCTTGCCTTCTCTTGAGCTACCCAGTCTTTCTTTTGGGAAAGAGACATTTTGGGACAGTTCCACCTCTTCTTTTTAACTTCTCTCTTTGACTTTTTTTCATAGACTGAATTCTCTTACAAAGCAGCATGGAGCTTTCTCTTTCATCATGTATGGAGTTACATTGTTCTTTATGTACTGACAGTACTGTTTCTTGTAAGCATTTTCATCTTCTTCCATTAGGTATTGCATATAGTCTGCGACATTCTGACCCATGATGTCTTCTGATGTACTTCTGCACTGAACTCCTTGCTTTCAGAATCACAACCAGGGAATCATTTGGTACTGTGAGGGACAGACAAGCCTCCATCCACAGCACCCTTGAGTGCTCCAAAAACTTTATTACCAGTTGTAGTTCTGGCAAAGCCTACACCCTAATAGCAGGTGAAGGCACCAGGTGTGCCATCAGTGCTTTCCACATTGTATTCATCTCCAGTCACCTCCACCTGGCCTTCATAGGTCCTGTCCATGCCAAAACTACTGAGAAGCCTGTGGGCCAGCAGCAGGCCAGTACAATACACTGCAGCATAATTTGTTAGGCCAACTTGCACACCATATTTTGGTAGTTCATGTGCATATGCTGCACAGACCATCATATCCCCTTCAAAATGGGCACAAGCAATCTGACAATTGATATCTCTGTTAGTTACACGAACTATCATCCTGTACTTAGGTGTGTTGTACTTATTTTTGTCCTGTATTACCAAGCGTTTACTGCATAGTAACCAATTTTGCCCTCATTGTCTCTACACTTCACTTAGTATCTTAAAGTAGACCTTGTTTTTAGCAACCTTAACAAAACCCATCCTGTGTAATATAGACCCGTGTCCATGGCTCTACCTGCAGGCCCAGAAGCACAACCGGGGGAGGGGGGGAAGCTGGTTGGAATATTATTATATATATCACAGTGATAGCAAGTGATCACCTTCCACTCAGATACAAAAAAGCCTAGGATTGTCTAAGTGGTATTAATGAGGAGGAAGAACATGTATAAAACATATTAAACACATTTAAAAGAAAGATATAACAAAGTGATTAGGTACTAATTACAAAAGGAATACTTCAGCCATGCGTAATGGTACCCATGAGTAAACTCAGCATTTAGGAAGCTGATGTAGGAGGATTTCAGCAAGTCTGATGATTGCCAGGGGTTCAGCCCCAGCTATGAGGCAACTTCCTGGCCAGTCAAGATGTCAAACTGAGGGGCCTCAGAGAGCTACCTTAGCAGACTAAATCATCTGCTTATGCAAGTGCAAGAACAGTGGCTCAATCCGCAGCACCACAAGCCACGCCAGCCCTCCCCCGACATAGGGCTGAGCTAGCCACAGGGTCCAGGCACATGCATATAATCCCAATGCATGGAGGCTGAAAAAAAGGAGAGTCACTATGAGTATAGGCTGTATAGTGAGGTACTGTAACAACGAAATACACTAAAAAAAAAAAAAAAAAAGATTTTCAAACTGAGACATTATGTCAGACAGTCTCCACAAAAGAGCTTAAAGAAAATATTGTGTGACTTACAAGTCACTCCTTTGTTCTTTTCAAAATATTACAAATGTGCAGCATAATAGAGGGCAATACTCAGCACCTTGTGAGCAAGATCAGACCTTGCAAAATCTACATAAAACACTTTCAGGTTACACATTTTTTTTTTCACAATCTGAATTTTATAGGGAAAAATGTCAAATCTTGGGAAAGAAAGGAAGCCTTCTAAGAATCCACACGTAAATAGAACAGTGATCCACGATCATCTTGTATGAAGCATATCTGAAAGTAATCACAGTGTTTTACTTATGTTCTAGAAGAAAGTTATGTCCTTGGAAACCTAAAGTGTATGCTCTTCTATTTTATCTAAATAAATTATATATTGAAAAGGGAAAGATACACATAAATGCTTTAAGAGTTTACTATGAGATATCTTTTAGATACAAGAAAAGTTTCCTCAGAGAAAACAAGTAGCTATCAGCATTAGGAGAAATTGCAGTCTGTGAGAAATTAAAAAAGACTAAAATATTTGCTATGTATCCAACGCAAAAATTTTATATAGAGTGTAAAGATCAATGTATACAAATCTCTAAAATATATAAGTCATATAATTTCAGAGAAAGAATGAATAGAAAACAAGGTCAAATCAAAGAAAACTGAGGTGTGGAAGAACACAAAATATATGGTGCCAAGAGGGAGAGCCAACTGATACACTGCACACTCATCTCTGTTCCCTTAGAATTTGCCAAAAGCCACAGACCAGTGACTTTTTCCCAACATCCAGAATATATACTGTGCTATTATTCTTGTAGATACTTGTAATTATTGTTAAGTCAAAAAGTCTTGAACCTCATGATCAATAGAACTCATGAGAACGTAGTTATCTCTTGATTGACACATCATCAACTGTGAATAGTGACATGAGAAATGGTTCCAAAATATTTCCCTGTGCAACATGCATAATACTTACTAAAGATGACAATGAAAGAAACCAAAAACAACTCTATCCATAGAAAATCACACATGGCAAACTGAGGAAAGGTTGCCAAAGAGTGAGAGTGGTCAAAAATAAGAAAAGTTTGACTCATCTATACTCTCATCTACTGCCTAATTCCTAATGGAGAAATATTTTAAATACACTAAGGATATTTGTATTGTTATTAAGATCAATTCTCACCTAATTTTTTGAAAATAAATTATATGTTAAATATTTAAGTAACAAATTTCCAATAAGAATTTTCATACTCATTTATGTTTGTTTGCCTTTATTTATGAACATTTGTACAAAAGTTTTTTCTTTATCATGTGCACATCAGATTTCTTGTTCTAGCAAAAATACTTCATTATCTCTTGAATAAAAATTCAACAGTAACATTTGTAATCACATATAGTTGATAAAGAACTGAAGTCAATTTGAAATAACATAGGCCTTGAGAAATAGGAGTAGGGGAATGAAGTTTCTGAAATATGTACTTCCCTACAATGCTTTCTCCACTAGCTTTTCCAACACAAAACTTGAATAGCATTTTTTGTAATAATGAATCTCTATTATCCTTAACGAAATTGAAAATGAAGCAATACTCCCAAATTCATTCCTGGAAGCAATAATTACCCTGATGCAAAAAGCAGAGAAAGACCCATCTAACAAAGAGAACTACAGGCCAACCTCCCTAACGAATATGGATGCAAAAATCCTCAATAAGATGATGGTAAGCAGAATGCAGCAAATTACTAAGAAGATTTTGTATCATGATCAAGTGGGATGCATCACAGGAACACAGAAATGTTCAACATATGTAAACTAATGAATGTAATATACCATATTAACAAGACCAAGGACAAAAATCATACAATCATCTCAATAGATGTACAAAAAGCTTTGGACAAAGTCCAGAACCCATTCACAATAAAAACACTACAGAAAATTAAAGTAAATGGTCTTTATTCCAATATGATAAAATCCATCTTTGACAAATTCACAGCCAACATCATACAAAATGGACAAAAAAATAGAAGCCTTCATTCTAAAATCAGACATAAGACAAGGAGGTCCACTACCTCCACTCTTAGTTAAGGTAGCCCTAGAAAATTTATCATTATTATCATTATTTGCAGATGACATGACACTTTAAATAAAAGACACCAAAAACTCCATTAAAAGGGCCAATGATATAGCTCAGGGGACTAAGCACCTGCTTAGGCAAGCATAGGAACCTGGGTTCCATCCCCAGCACCATGTGCCTGAATGACCTGCCTCCGAGTGCTGAGCTGGCCACCAAGACCAGGCATGGTGGGCATGCCTGTAATCCCAGCACTGTGCAAACTGAAATCAGGAGGATTACTGCCAATCTGAGTGGGAGAGTCAGACCCTGTACAAAAAAAAAAAAAAAAACCTCCACTAAAAAGCTGCTAGATTTAATAACCAAATTCAGTAGCATAGCTGGATATGAAAATCAACACTCAGCAATCAATAGCTTTCCTGTATATAAATAACAAACTCACTGAGAGAGAAATGAGAAATTAGAAAAACAATACCTTTCATAATAGCATCAAAAAAATTGTAAAATGAAAGAAAGAAAAAAAAAAAAAAGAAATACTTAGCAATCAAACTAATGAAGAATGTAAAAGAACTCTACATTGAAAAGTACAATGTTGGGGGCTAGCCAGATAGCTCAGCAGACTAAGCACCTGCTTAGGCAAGCACAGGGACCTGAGTTAGATCCCTGGTACCACAATGCTACACCAGCCCCAAACCAGAGTATGCTGAGCAAGGTCTGGACATGGTAGGGCACACCTGTACTCCCAGAACTGCGGAGGCTGAAAACAGGAATCCGAACTGCATGATGAGGCCCTGTACAAAATACATTTAAGAAAAAAGTATGGTGTTTGGGCTGGGGATATAGTTTCATGGTCTTAAGAACCTGCCTGGCAAGCTTAAGGACCAGAGTTCAATTCCCAGTACTACATTCTATGCCATATGTGATGTGCTGGCCACTGAAACTGAAACCAGGAGGGTTGTGAACACCTGTAATCCCAGTGCTGGGGAGGCTGAGACAGGTGGATCACTATGAGTCTGAGCTGCATTAGCAATGCCCTGTACCAAGTAAATAAATAAACGTTTAATTTTTTTTAAAAAAAGGACAATGTTCTGAAAATGAGATATAGGCAGATACTACAACATAGTGAAAATAGCCATACCAAGACAGTTACACAGTTTTAATGCAATTTCCATCACAATACAAACAGTACATCCCACAGAATTAGAGAAAACCATACTAAAATTCATTTAGAACTAGAAGACCAAGGCATTACAATCCCTGATTTGAAATTATACTATAAAGCTACTGTGGCTAAATGAATGAATAAATAAATAAATCATAACAACAGTGTACTGGTGCACACTTGCACACACACACACACAGAAAGGTACCCAAAGATCAACGACATAGATTAGAAGATGTAGAGAAAATTTGATACATACCAGCCACCTTATCTTTGATAAAGGTCTCTAACACATTCATTGCAAGAAAGATAGCCTCTTTAATAAATGGTGCTGGAAGGGGCTGGGGAGAGATGGCTCAGTGGAATAAGCACTTCCCTGGCAAGTGCAAGGGTCTGAGTTCAATCCCTGGTTCCTCAAAAAAAAAAAAAAAAAAAAAAAAAAAAAAAAAAAAAAAAAAAAAAAAAAAAAAAAAAAAAAAAAAAAAAAAAAAAAGACACTAAATAAATGATGCTGGAAAAACTGGCTCTGTACGTACTGAAAATTAAAAATGGACCCATATGTTTCATCATGCTCTAAAGTTAAAATGGATCAAAGATCTAAAGATTAAAACAGAAACATTAAACATTCTGAAGGATAGAATTCATAAAACTCTTAAAGGTATCAGCACAGGCAAAGACTTTCTGAATAAAAACTTGATCACACAGAAACTATCACAAAGAATCTACAACTGGGTTGTCATCTTATTAGAAAGCTTTTGCACCACATACAAAATG
The DNA here is from genome assembly GCA_004027165.1 of Ctenomys sociabilis. Classification (NCBI taxonomy): domain Eukaryota; kingdom Metazoa; phylum Chordata; class Mammalia; order Rodentia; family Ctenomyidae; genus Ctenomys; species Ctenomys sociabilis. The sequence goes on along the minus strand of PVKA01047495.1, from coordinate 4,916 downwards.
GACAAAGAGAAACCACCAAAAGAGACATTTCTCCCACAATGTGAGAAAAATGTTTGTCAGTTTTTGCTCAGGAAAAGATTACTATCAAGCACACATAAAGAACTCAAAAAAATCAGACCTCCCAAATTTAAGGACCCACTCCAAATTGGGCATCCGCACAAACAGCAAATAAATACATTAAAAAAGAAAATTCAACATCACTGGTCACTTGAAAGGTGCAAATTAAAACAATACTCTCCCGAGAAATAATGGCTACCATCAAGCAGTCAACCAATAACAAATGCTAGCCAGGGGTCGAGGAGAAGCTCAGGGCCAGAGAGATAGCGTAGTAGAATAAGTGCTTGCCTGGTAAGCACAAGGTCCTGAGTTCAATCCCCGAGTACCGAAAGGGGAAAAAAAAAAATGCTGGTCAGACTGTGGGGAAAAATAAATACCTTTCCACTGCTGGTGAGAGTGTAGATGGATGCAAGCACTGTGGAAATCAGTGTGGAGATTCCTCAGAAAACTAGGATTAGAAGTTCCATTTGACACAGCTATTCCTCTTCTGGCTATCTTCTGAGGAGAATTAAAAATGTCATATTACACTGATATATGTGCTCCCATGTGTGTAGCACCATAATTTGTCAGAGCTACATCTTGGAAACTAATCCAAATGACCATCAACTGAGGAATGGATAAAACATGTATTTTTATACACTACTATACTACTCAGCAATAAGGAAGGATAAACTTGAGACATTTATAGGTAAGTGGATACATCTTGAGATCATACTCATTAAGTGAAATAAATCAGACTCACATGTGTAAACATCCTATTGTCTCCCTACTGTAAAATGCTGAAAAGAGTAAATTAAATTCAGTTTGTACAATAGGTACTGTAAAATTAAGAAAAATTGGAATGGGGAATGAAGAAAAGAAGGAAGGTAAAAGAAAAATTATATAGCTACATAGATATAGGTGTATCTACCGATCTTTCTATAGTTCTAGGATAGTTAAGATAATTATACTACTAATTTCTCTTAGTCCATTAAAAAGAAAGGTTTGTGCTAATATTGTGTGCAAAATTAAACGTTATCATCTTGTACTCTGAGTGACTAATTTAAAGATAACAATATGCATGTATTAACTGTTGTTACCCTTTTATTGTTTTGAAATTTCTAATTTTTTTCTTTTAAAAAATAGTAGAGACTGGGTGTGGTGGCATGCACCTATAATCCCAGAGCTTGGGAGGCTAAAAACAGGAGGATCACTATTAGTCCAATCTATGTAGTGAGACCATGTAGACCCTGTACTGAATACATAAAAAATAAAGACATAAATGAAAATAAAAATACAAAATATTAGAATGGGTGCCAGTCAGATAGCTCAGCTGATTAAAGCACCTGCTTAGGCAGATGCAGAGACCAGGTTCAATCTCCAAGATGCCCCACCAGCCCTGGCTCCAGAGCATGCTGAGATGGAGATTGAGACTGGGTGTGGTGGCATGCTTCTGTAATCCCAGCACGTGGGAGGCTGAAAACAGTATGATCACTATGAGTTTGATCTGTGTAGTGAGACTTTACAGACCCTATATTAAATACATTTAAAAAACAGTACAGTGGAATAAAGAAAATATGGAAACTAAGAAAATCTAGATAAGAAAATATTCAAAAATAAAATTTTAAAGAAATATAAAAAATAAAATAAAATAAGGATATGTATATTAGTGTGACTTTGAAAAGACTAAATTAAGTTAAAATTTCTGTACAGTGAGTAAGACAGATTTAAATGCAGATGGAAAACATGATCATTATGTTGATTCTTCACAAGTAACAAGGAAATATTTGGAAAAAAGATTTTATATAATGAAAATATAGGGGAGCTACCCGCTCAGACCCCCTTCCTGACCCTCTCTTTGACAGGAGCTTTCTTTCCCTCAATAAATATATTCTGCTCATAAAAAAGAAAGAATGTATAGTTACCTGAGATATGACAGTGCAACATATACAGATAATATAACATTTACAGAATGGCTTACAGAGGAAAGGAAAAAGCTATGCATCACACAGATACATAAAACACAAAGAGTAAAAGAAACTGATGTTCACTGTACCACTATGACACTCAACAAACTACAGAAAGTCAAGTGCTGCTTAGATACGAGAAATAAACCCCACTGCGTACTTGTGGTCGTGTGCATGGTGTACATTAACACTTTGGATGGATATACACTCCTGTGAAGCAGCAAATACGCTCCTGAATAGCTGTGAGCTTTTCTCACATGTGCTTTTGGGCAGCAAGAAATACAATGTGTATTGTGGAAATTAACACCAGTGAACTAGACCAGCCTGCTATCGCATATTGTGGAAAGGCAAATTAGATATCAGGGAAAATTAAAAAAAAAAAAAAAAAGATGTTATGGACACAAACATTGGAGGTGTTTTGAGGACTTAGCATGTACATATAACAATGCAAAAAGCCTGCAATATAATACTGAGTGAATTAAGTAATACACAGGATAAATGCTTTAACCCACACCCATCTGCTAACACTAAAACATAGATACACAATGCTGAGGTATAGCTCAGTGTTAGAACACAGACAGAGTGCCTATCAGTCTTTGGGCTTTATTGCCATCATAAAAAGTGTACATAAAGCCATGTGGTACAATTCACTAGTGATGAGCAGGGGCACAAGAGTGGAAGGAACACGAAACAGCAACAATATAGTCAAGGAGGTCACTAGTATTATCTGGTGCAATATTTCTTTCTATGAATGGTAATCCTGTACGCTGTGTGATATTGATTAACAGCCCCAGACTCCAACTGAGCTGCTCTAAATCTTGCTTGTGCTATATTATGATTACAACAAAAATTCTGAAACACATTCAAGTTTTGTGATGTGCACAATTACCAAAACCAGTGACTTAGCAGGTACAGGGGGCAAACAGGCTGCTGAATGCAAAGGTACTCAGAATGGGGAAACGAAAGCCACAGAACATGGCATACCTGTGGCTCTGCACCCCAAACCTAGCTCAGTGGCTTTCCCTAAAGCACTTACTTTCTGAACTTGCATACCCCCCTCATTGTTCTCACTACCTGTACTACATTTCAATATCGTGAGTGTGAAAAGAGAACGGGTTCTCAGCTTGATGCTGCATAATGACATCCACAGGGACATGTAGAGTGCAGGCTGAAGGGTGCCTTGAAGTAGAGCTCTGGGCTTCAGTTCAACTGTCTTCAATAATGGGCCATGCTCACTGGCTTTGCTACAATATCAACAATCAAGGTGAGTTGTCACTATGTGGAGAATCCAAGATACACACAAAGAGCTTTTAGTGATTGCAATTTATGGAGACAGAACAAAGGTTCAAGGTAATCTCTTTCTCCAGAGAGATATCAATCATTGCAAAGAGGGAAAAGATTTGTCAATGACTGTGCTGGACATGCCTGACTGTAGCCCCCTTAAATCATGGGAAAAGATGAGGATAAACCAACATGTGGGAGATTACAGTTGTGAGAAACCCAGTGTAAAAAGTTTTAGATTATGATTTAAGATTAACACGGATTAAAAAGCCGGGCGTGGTGGCACATGCCTGTAATCCCAGCACTAGGGAGGTTGAGGCAGGAGGATTGTTGTGAGTTCGAGACCAGCCTGAGCTACAAAGTGAGCTTAAGGCCAGCCTGAACTGCACAGTGAGACCCTGTCTCAAAAAAAAAAAAAAAAAAAAGACAAAAAAAAAAAAATAATAAGATTAACACGGATTGACTGGGGACATATCTCTCCCTGGGACCACTGTGCTGGCCACTGAAACTCAGCATGGTGGTGCAAGCCTATAATCCCAGTGCTGGAGAGGTGGAGACAGGAGGATCTGAGAGACCCTGTGCCAGATAAATAACAAATAAAAGGTTTTTTAAAAAAATGTAAAAATACCCACTACTATTGTGGACTGCTGTACTGTGTTGGAGTGTTTTGCTGAATTCAGTCACCTATAGTACTTAAATGCCAACAGAATACCCATCTCTGACAAAACTAAACAAAAAAAGGGGATACAAAGGAAGAACCATTTTGTATTTGTATGTACATAATAGTTAGGATAGATATACATTTACTTTTGCTTGATTCTTTTTTTTTGTTTTTTCTTTTTGTTTTTTTGAGACAGGGTCTCCCTATGCAGTTCAGGCTGGCCTTAAGCTCACTTTGTAGCTCAGGCTGGTCTCAAACTCACAATAATCCTCCGGACTCAGCCTCCTGAGTGCTGGGATTACAGGCATACGCCACCATGCCCGGCTCGACTTTTGCTTGATTCTATAAGAAAGATTTGTAGTAATAGTGTTTGAACAGGATATCCTGTCTGCTTCTTGTACTATAGATAACCACTAAGAAGATAACAATGTACAATGTATTAACTATTGAAAATGTCCTATTAATCAGCTTTGAAAAAAATAAATAATACTATGCAATTATAAAAACAATTGTAAAAGATTAAAACAGATACAAGGGTTCCCATACTAAGAATAAATTAAAACAAAGAATGGAAGTGTTTTCTCTTCAGTCTTGTCCTTGTTTCGTGTCTACTGTTTATAGTACTCAGAGTCTGTCCACTGAAAATTCTCATCCTATTTTCTTCATTTTGATTATGTTAGCCAGACAGTATGCCCAGAGTAGGAAAACTCAGCATAAATCTCTCCATCTCCCCCCCACTCTCTCTCTCTCTCTTTCTCTCTCTCACACACATACACACACACACACACACACACACACACACACACACACACACACACTCTACAAAAAGCCATAAGTAAAGAATAATCATAAGCAATGTTCTCCTTTTCAACCAGTACTATACTGTTCTGACTTGGTTGCTGTGAAGAATCTGGTTATCATTGCACTCAAAAACTGGAAATATGGGCCGGGGAGGTGGCTCAGTGGAATAA